>JANZXR010078336.1:0-11149 GCA_027575705.1 Erythroxylum echinodendron
CTTGTTTAAATAAAGCTAGTTTCCATTTGAATTTCAATAGCAATGGTTGTTCTATTAGTTTGAATGGAATGCTTTATGGTACTGGTTCATGATCTAATGGAATTTACATATTAGATATGTCGCATCCAATTATGAATGTCAATGACACGAAAAGACATAAACGAGATAATTTAAAATCAATTTACTTATGGAAATATCGCCTTAGCCATATAAATGAGAGAAATTTAGCTAAGCTCCACAAGAGTGGTAGTTTATGGTCATTTGATTATGAATCATATGATGTATGAATCTTGCTTATTAGGTAAGATGACTAAGTTACCCTTTAAGGGAAACGGTGAATGAGAGACTAGAGTATTATACCTAATACATTCAGATGTTTGTGGTTCGATCTCCATCTATGCCAAAAGAGGTTTACTTTACTTCATTACCTTTATCGATGACTATTCTCAATAAAGGTATCTGTATCTGATGAGATACAAATCTGATCATTTGAAAAGTTCAAACAATTCAGAAATGAAGTAGAAAACCAACTTGGGAAAGGTATCAAGACACCACGATCCAATCGAGGTGGTGAATACTTAGACCAAGAATTTTTAGATTATCTCAGAGATAACGAGATTTTATCTCAATGGACTCCACCTTACACACCAGAACACAATGGTGTGGCTAAAAGGAGAAACTGACCCTTGTTAAACATGGTACGATTGATAATGGGCTTCTAAAATTTACCAAAATCCTTTTAGGGGTATACACTCGAGACAGATATTTATTTACTAAACAGAGTTCCAATAAAGGTATTTGATGTTACTCCATTTGATATGTGGACCAACAAAAAATATTATCTTTCTTATTTGAAAGTTTGGGGCTATCTCGCTTATGTTAAGCGAATATAGTCAGATAAGCTTGATGTGAAGTCTGACAAGTGTTTGTTCATAGGATATCCTAAAGAAACAATGGGATATCAATTTTACCATGCTGAGGAATAAAAAGTGTTTGTTTCAAAGCATGTTGTCTTCTTCGAAAAAAAGTTTCTTTTAAGAGAAGACAGTGGGAGCAAAATTGAATTTAAAGAAGTTTAAGATGCTCGAACAGACACGGATCAACTACCTGAACCTAAGGTCGTGACTGATATAGATGAAGTAACAGTTCAACCTTCTTCAACACAGGAAGTTTGTATGTCATGTAGGAAATGCTCTGTTCCCGAGAGATATGGATTTCTCATGATTAAACAGAATGACTATTGCTCATAGAAGATAATGAGCCTACTACCTATGAAGAGATTCTGAAGAGTTCAGAGTCTGAGAAATGACTTAGTGCCATGAAAGCAGAAATGGATTCCATATATGAAAACCAAGTATGGACTTTGGTTGAGATACCCGAAGGAATAAAGCACGTAGGGTGTCAGCTGGTTTTCAAAAAGAAAACCGATATGGATGGTAATGTGATTACCTATAAAGCAAGGCTTGTGGCCAAAGGTTTCCTTCAAAGAAAAGGAATAGACTATGACGAGACATTCAGTCCAATAGCAATGCTTAAATACATTAGGATACTCCTAGCCATTATTGCTTATTATGATTATAAGATATAGCAAATGGATGTGAAGGCAGCTTTCTTAAATAAAAATCTGGCCGACGATGTGTATATGACACAACCAGAGGGTTTCATCTCCTATGATGGCGAAAAGGTATGCAAGCTTCAGAAATCCATCTAATGGATTGAAACAAGCATCTAGGAGTTGGAATATCCGCTTTGATGACATAATCAAAGAGTTTAGTTTCTCATAAAATCCAGATGAACCCTATGTGTATGAGAAGGTTAGTGGGAGTGCAATCGTATTCCTTGTGCTATACGTAGATGACATATTATTACTAGGAAATGATGTCTCTATGCTACAATCTGTGAAGATTTGGTTGTCCAAATAATTTGCCATGACAAATATCAGTGAAGCAACTTATATCCTTGGGATAAAGATCTACAGAGATAGATCACAAAGGTTGCTTGGTCTTTTACAATCAACGTACATAGATAAGATGCTAAAGAGAAAGCATGGAGCAGTCCAAAAAAGGGTATCTTCCTATGACTCATGGTATAACACTCTCAAAATCTGTGTCCTAAGACATACGATAAGAGGACATGCATGAATATGATCCCGTGTGCATCTACAGTAGGATCTATCATGTACGTTATGTTATGTATGCTCTAAGTGTTATGAGCATACCAATCGGATCTTGGTGAGGGCCATAGGGTGGCTGTCAAGAACATCCTCGAATACTTGCGAAGGACTAAGGATGTTTTTCTTGATATATGGAGATGGAAATCTAAAAGTGAGTAGGCATATAGATGCTAGTTTTTAATCTGATAAGAATGATTCCAAATCCCAATCAGGTTTTATATTCACACTAAATAGTGGGGTGGTCAGTTGGAAGAGTTCCAAATAAGAGACGATTGATGATTCAATAACCGAGGCAGAGTACATTACGAGTTTCAGACATAGCAAAGAAAGCAGTTTGGATTAAGAAGTTCATTACTGAACTTGGTGTGGTCCTTAGCAGTGATGGACCATTACAGTTGTATTGTGACAACAATGGGGATATTACGCAGGCGAAGGAATCCAGATCTCATCAATGGTCCATGCACGTACTCCACAGATATCATCTGATCAGGGAGATCATTGGTTGAGGTGATGTACCAATAGAGAGAATTCCCACCGAGTAGAATATTGCTGATCTATTGATGATGTCATTGTCATAGAATATATTTGATTATCATGTACTTGCCTATGGTATTAGATACCAAGGCGATTAGTTTTAGGTCAAGTGGGAGATTTGTTAGAGTACCACCCTAAAGGCAATCACCCTCAGTGCATTTTGTACAAAGTTATGTATAGACTTGATTTTCAATAATAAAGAAAAACATATTTCATTAATTTGGTGTTCATTATTTATGAATTGATATTGATCTATAAGCAAAATAAAGAAGTCCACGATATTGACATAGCATGAAGGAAATTATGATGTGATCATACTACTAAGATTCCTATCATGTGCAATTATGTCAATATTTAAATTATCCCTGGTCATAGGATTAATGAGACTGAACATCGTTAATGTAGATAGACTAGCACATGTCAAACTCCTTTATTTGGTCAAGCAGTGGATTTGAAAAACTGTAAACATGAGATGTTCATAGTTGAGATGTGGATGCTTACTAGAGGTAGTAAGTACATTAAATGAACGACTATGAGATCATCAAATGGATGTCCTATTCTAATGTTAGTGTTAATCTCATCATAGTAATGGTGCAAGTATTCTTAGACTTGAGGTACTCAAGGATATCTTGGATATTGATTCTGTGCTTTGACTTCATTCCTTGTTGCCTTGCAGAGGTCGCTCATAGGGTAGTGATTGGGTACAACTTGAGGTATTCAAAGGTAATTAAGTATCCAATATAGGATTCACCACTTCTGTGATAACAGAAGACGATACCTACGGCCTCCTGTCGGGGTCATTACTTGGAAACATCTGGCTAGAGTACATGTGTCATAAATAATGTCTTTATTGACATCTAGAGTAATGAGTCCTAGGACGAGAACTGATATCACTTGGGCTAGATTTGACATAGTTAGTCTAGTGAGAGTTGACACTTTGTCCATATTCATAACCAAGTAGATTATACATGGTTAAAGGATGAATTGGAAAGCAATTTTCTATGGGAGGGTTCGTGAGATGGTTCGTGACGAGCATGGATTCATTTGTCAAACCACTTACTTTCCGAACAATTGGGGGTCATGATGTGTTACTAGATGCCGCTCATGACTTGCTTAGATTAAGTGTTAATCCAAGTGACCAACATAATCGGGAACCTAATGGGTCACACACATAAGAGTGACTTGGAGGATTTGTAAAATAGTTTCGGATAAAGATCCATTATATAGAGAGAAATAGAACCAAATAGATCCCAAATGAGATTGGGATATGTCCCAATGAGATCACGACATCAATATTGCTGAAACCTATCTTCAGTGTTTTGTTCATATCCAGGATCCGGTAGGACCAATCCTAGTGTGACTGGACTACCTTAGCATATATATATATATATATATTTAAGATGTGTTAATGTGGAAGATGAAGAGGGTGTTTTAAAGTTAGGCATTTATTTTCTTTAAAAGAGAAAGTTCAAAAATCAATAAAAGGAAGAAGATCGTGAGAATTGTGAAGTAAGCTATTTAACTCTCTCATCTTTCTCATCTTCTTCCTCTCTATTTTGCTTTCACGTTTTTGCTCTTCTTTTGCTTCTACGGTCTTACTCTCCATAGAACAAAGAGTTTGATTCGGTTAGTTTCTCTAATCTTGGCATGGATACCGTTGGAGACGGTCTGTTTTGGTCATTGTGGTTTGCGACAGCTCGACGAGTAGAAGAATGAAGGAGACTACTCATAAGGTACATTGTTATTATATAAATGATCAATTTGTGTAAATTCCATGAATTCCTATATATATGTGTGTGTTATGAACATGTATGTAAATTGGGAATTTTCACCTAGGTTTAATAGTATTTCCTTATATAGGCATATAGATCCTGGAATTCGGGAATGTTCCGAAACAAATTTTTGTTTTTCCACATTGTATGTATATGATGCACGCACCGGGATTTTTCTACACTGCATACCTCGCGACCTATCATGCTTCATAGTCGTGAGGTCTGCTATAAAGGTACCAACCAGTGACTTGTTTGTAGAAAAAAATGCTTTTCCATAAACTTTAAGTATTGTCTAGCAGTTTCAATTTAAAGAAGAGTTATCTTAATGTTGTGAGCAATAGTCATTCACGGATACATAAGATTGAATATGTTAGAGCTTTCCCAAACCTTATGATATGATTTCTCTTCCTCACTAGTTGTTTCTATAAGAGCAAGAGATTAATCCATTAATAGTTTCAAGTCAAAACACTTAAGTGGAAATTTACTTGTTTACTATATTCTAAGAAATTCAGACCATTGAAAACAGTAACTGACAAGGCTTGCGAATGAAGAGAAATTCCTGCAAAAAATACATAATGCTCGAAGTATTAGGGATAGCAACCCCAACCCGACAAACCTAAGTTGTGTCGGGCCAAGCTGGCCTAATTTATTATTTTTTTTAAAATTCAAAAAACGATGTCATTTTTGACAAAACAATGTTTTTTAGTTGTTCTTGGTCGGGCCTCAAGTCGGACTGAGTAGCAATCAACCTGGGTTTGACTCGTTGACTTTAGGTCTAGCCAACCCGGGCCTAGACCTAATTGCCATGCCTATATATTATTTACAGGATTCAAAATAAACATTAAAGTTTATTACATTTTCCTTTGGTTGAATACTACAATAGACTATAACAAATTAAATGCCAATAATGATTATTATGAGTGAACAAATATTTTCAACCAAACACACATGACTTCTTTGGATATATAAATATGATTGATCAAAATTAGTTCACCCTCATCATGTTTGCTCTTTCATATAATGATTAATTCACCTTGGGTGAATTACATACGAATACAAAAGGGTAAATAATAGTCCAACTTTATACATAAGCATTTTATTACACATTATGGATAATCAAACCTTAATTTATTCACAAAATGTTATAGCTTGGCCATGTTGGTGACTGCCAAATAATATAAACATAATGATGCATACATAAATTAATAAAAATACTTTTGATGATTTGCACTATAAAAAAGTAATGTGGAAACTTGATAAATGTAATCAGCCTGCTTCAAATTTTCTTTACGAATAATTGGACATATGAATTTACAAAATTAATACATTTAACAATGTAAATTCAATCAAAATTATCATAAAATTAAATATATAGGGACTAAATTGCAACCTAAGCTAAAAGCATAATTCGACACGGACTCAAAAGAAATTATTTCACTTTTTAGAAACTAGAAGAAACAATTATAATGGCTTAGGGGTAAATTTGACCTTTTTATAATAAATAAATAAATAGTAAATTACCCTAACCTATACATGCCATGACTTACCCTAACCTACAGATCATGTTGTTGTTAATCTTCTTTTCTTTTCAGTTACCTCTTTTTAAAAAAGAACACTAAACACTTTAATACATAAAGATTCAAGGATGTTAGAAAATTAGAGGGACCAGAGTTAGCTCAGGAGATGATGGAGAAAATAGGGGTAGTAAGGCAATGCTTGAAGGTAGCTCAGGATCAGCAAAAGAAATATGTCGATCAATATCGTCAAGAGATGGAGTAAAATGTTGGAGATATGGTATTTCTTCGGGTATCTCTCCAGAATTCTAAGGTGTAGTAAGAGAGAGAAGTTAAGTCTGAGATATATCGGGCCATATAAATTGTACAACATGTGGGGGCATTAGCTTATAGATTAGCATTACCACCAGAGTTACCAAAGATTCTTGATATTTACCATGTGTCGATGTTGAGATAGTACTGATCGAATCCTATTCATGTAGCACCCCAATCCCTTAAGACACATATCCGACATCATGAGTGATATCGGAGTTTGAGCCCCATGAGGGTGGCAAGCTAGAGCACTTAGTCAATCAAATCTCATTACAAAAAATCTTCTTCCCCTTTTTATAAATTTCTTTTCTTTTTTTAAAACAATGTACATTTTTGCAAAAAAATGAATAATCAATTCGGGCCCGTTTCGATCATAAACTTTTTCACTCACATATATAATAATTGCACAAAAATCAATTTCATTTACAGCCCTTTCCAATTTGGAAAGTTATTACAAAAATAGATTGATCAATAAACATGATACAAAAATCTCAGAATACATTCTTTCGTACAAAAATAATAATATTAAAAATAATTATGCAGACGCCAATTAATCCAGACTTCTATCTCTCACTTGTATACAATAGGTATACTTTCGTTTGCCTTATAGAGCATTCTTCAGAGCTCTGAAAAATATTAGCAAATTTTGGGTGAGTTTTTGCAAACTCAGAGAGTGACCATCCTCGATAGCTCACCCAGTCACATAACATATAAATCACATTCATAACATTTCACATTTCACAATCAATATAATTTAATCAGTCATATTATTCATATGCAGTGTGTATGAGACCCACTTTCTATTTATTACTTGGTTGTGACCGAATGCCTAATTACTAGCTCATATCCCTTAGTGGATATCGAGCTGTATCAGATAATGTCCTATATCCCTTAGTGGATATCGGGTACATTCACAATTGAGCCCAAGGCTCTTTTCACTTTTTAAGCTTTAAGCTCTTTTTTGGTGGTGACTCCGATCACAACTGCCTTTATCTTTCATGCACTCATGAAATGGAATGCATCACATTCTCATATCTTCAATCAATCATATGATTTCAGATTTACAATCACTTTCATATTCATCATCGGACCGCGGTCTGGCATTCAACATAAATATTGAGAAACACTTTTTCAATCACATGCATGTTCACATGTTCCTTCGGAACTAGGTCTGACATTTAACAATCAAATTAGACATCACATATTTCATCAAATTCACATACAAGGAGCACTTTAATATCACATTCATGCATCAAGTCTCAGACCTTCATTGTCCGGCATCAACATAGGCAAATCACATTCATATCAATCATATTCGCATCGAATAATAATCATAATCGTAGTTATTCAATGTAAAAATTAAAAATCAGAACAAACAACGAAATGAGACCATCTAGGTCGACTCACAGTAAGCTCCATATTAGAAATTGCTTCCAAGATCTGGAAACATCTGAATCTGTACATTTATCCTACACATCAAAATTATGCAATACACACATTGCACACATACATTAATAACTTGCACAATTATAAGCATTCATTTATGCACATGTGTGCATATAGAATATGTACAATGCATGTTCATGACAATCCCAGGTATCTTCCATTATTCTCGTCATATTATCAGTCTTATGTCAACACTCACCTAAGCAAAATTTGTACTTAGGGTTTATACCTCAGACAAATTCTTTGAATCTGATTTCATAACCCAATGAATCATTTCAAATGTTTCTCCAAACACTGACTTTCGAGTCTACTATTTCTGATCATTTAGACAATGAAAATGAAGTAATTTGGGAACAATTTCCTTTAAGAATTGTCCTTCTATCTCCTAAGTTTCTAATGACACCAAAATCCTTCAATTTGGTTCAGTAGTGTAAAAGTTATACTCCAAATATTTTCGGACTGCTTTTATTCTGAGACAGTGCCCTATACTCAACGTCCACCCAAAATTTGAAATTCTTACAATCTGATGATTTGTAGCCCTATCTCTCTAGGCTACTCCAAACTAAAAATGATCCCAATTGGATAACTATAGATCAAGATATCATCAAAATACCAAAGTATGTTTTGTTCTGGATAGTTTCACCGCAGCGACCCAAAAAAGTTCGCCACGGTGAACTTTTCCCTAGAGGAAAAGTTGGCATGAAATCTTTTAAATTGGCCAAGGCGAACTTTGACAGAAGCATACATAGAACATGTTTCATTTTCTAGATTTTCAAACTTCCAATATTTACATCTAACTCATCTTATACCTAGACTATCTCTTCCATTTCATTCCCTCATCATCCTTTACCCAATTCAACTTAATAAATCACTCACAAACAAGGCATATTTTTCATCACCCCTGACACATACATAAACATTGTATAACCAAGTCATCAAATCTCAATTTACTCATCATTCTAGCATAATTTAACCATACTCATGACATTTAAAGCATAACTTACTTGGTGTGGCTCCCAAACTCTTCAAAACCTCACTCAACCCTAAATCCCAAGCATCCCACGTTCTCCATCTTCTAAAGGAAGTAAAGGATGGGTTTTCTTATGGCAATAAGGAAAAAGATGGAAATTATGCTAGAAGCAAATGAAAGAAAGTATAATCTTCAAAGTTGAAGTGGTGGAGAATGAAGAAAACAAAGAAAATGAAGGTGTAGAGAAGAGAGTCACGAAGAGGAAGATAAGAAGAGCCTGAAAATACAACAATTGGACTTTTAATGAGAATCAACGGTTTTAAGGGTTTAAAAAAAACTTAGTGGAGCTAAGGCATTATTTTTCAAGTGACTTATGTCACTTGCCACATGTCTAATGCTTATAAACTAAAATCCAATTTCTATTCTAATTTTTTCCCAATTTTTAATGACACTTGTCAATAAATCCCATAGTCATTTATCAAAATTTCCATTGCCACTTGACAGTAAATTCTATAACCATTTATCATTTGTTTTGCTACTTGGCATTTTTCCTAATCCAAAAATTACCCCAAATTTTCCCAAAAGTCTCCAATAATTCTAAGTCACTAAATACACTTTCCAAATCAAATTTCAACATATAAAAACCACAATTCTCAATATAATCACATTTACAAATCAATTATACCCAGAATTCGTCAATGAATGCATGTATAAATATTTTCATGTGTAAAAAATTCAATATTCACATGTATGTGCATATCATATATGCATAAGCACGAAATGCATTTTCTAATCTCTCAATTTTATTTTTCATTTACGGTATCCCGACTCTAACTCTTAATATGGGAACCGGATGTTACAATTTTACCCCTTAATAAATTTCGCAATTGAAATTTTTATCCGAATCATCAGAAACAAAGGCAAGGGTAATGTTTCCTCTATTTCCCATTTAACTTAATCACTCGAATAATTTCTTCCACTTGGCTATGGTCAATGGAATCACTCGATTTTTTTCCCAGTCGCTCATTCAGATATCAGACTATCTTAACTATTTCCTCAATTATTTCAGATTACTCACAATTTTCACTTCCTGTGCTGATAATTCATCTTTGTCAGATCATATCACTATTTCTTAGCACACTCGCATATAACACATTTATTGGACTATAACGATATTTCCCAAACATATTCATGTAACACTGTGTGATCCAAAACATCTTTTATTGATAATACTAACCCATAAGTCAATGGTCCTATTCTCACGATAAATTCATATGGACCAATTTATGTCGAGGTTAGTTTCCCCCTTTTCCTAACCTGATCACACCTTTATCTCTATCTAAGCACATCTTGGCGAGGTGATACTGTTAGGAGTATTTCATTCTTCGCGTGATATTTCACATCTCTTCAGTGTCAATACACTCCACTCTTATATTGATCTCATGATATTCCATCACTTTGATGTTGATCCATTTAACTCATTTATCGTTATCTTGGATCACTTAACTCCTATTACGGATTCATTTCATTCATGAACAGTATCTCGAATTAATTATGGCCTTTAGCCATTTTAATGTAAGGGAAAATGGCCCCTTTTTGTCATATAACGCCTCATACAATATTCTAATGATGTCACTATGATAATGATTGTTAGGCTTAAATTCAATTAACTACCCATTGATCTCATGTTTCTATGAACTCCAAAATATAAATTCTAAGCATATCTTCACCATGTAAAACTATTGGTAATTCAATCATTCAGTCACTTAATTATATATTCTTGTCCGTTAAGCACTATTTCGGCGTATTCCTACTAAGATGTATAACCTAGTTTATCCTTAATGCTTTCTCCAACTATCTCGTTGCTCAATCATCATTATCAGGTACACATACTTCTTATTTTAATCATAAGTGTCATTTTCCAATTCAAACTCGAAATTCATATTCATTTTCAATTCCTCAATAAGATTCATAATTTGTGATCCTCACTTCAGACTTTGTCAATCTTTTCATGTGAAACTGATCTTAAATTTTAATGCAGTCAATCTTATTTCATTTAGCTTGAAAATTTACTCGACATTCTATTCTCTTTATTGCCTTAGGTTTAGTAACCTCGATATCTGAATTTGTGCCATTTTGTTATCGAATTTTATATTCAAGCATAAGATACAGCACTATCTTTACAGGATCATAATAATTTGTAACATCATAATTTTTCAATAATTCTATCCATTGTCTCTGTCTTACATTCAATCCATTCAAACTCAATAATTACCTCGACTTAAAATGATCTGTAAATTATATATAGATCCGAAAGGTTTCTGTTGGACCCCGATTTCTTCTTCAATATTTTTGGGATTAATTTTATTATTTTGTTGTGATTAGGCTTTAATTTTAATGTTTTGGGGTGTAGAATTTTTTTTTAATT
>JANZXR010078347.1:0-5000 GCA_027575705.1 Erythroxylum echinodendron
GATTGTCAAAAAAGACTACCTAATAAAGATCAAATGCTTAATCCATAGGATCAGCGATTAGCAACTGAGACCGGCCAATGGCAATGGGTGACAGATTTGAATCGAGATTAGCTTGGCTACTTTTCCGCCCTATAGGAAGATTAGCTTCACTGGTTACTTTTTTCGGCATCCGTCCAGAGATCTAAATACGATAATCCAACCCCTGGGTGAAGCGAAGTCAAGTTTACAGCTTCTGGTGGAGTCTTCTCTAAAGCGACTGGGGGGCAGGTTCTCTAAACCAAGCCTTTCCTTCTGTTCTTATAGCATAGCCCTTGCTTGGGCATAGTTTTGTGCTGAACAAGTCAATGACTACTTCCTTTTTCCTTTCGCCGGTTTTATAGAAAGTGTTCCGGGAGTGTTATCCGCGTAAGTTTTGGATTGATTTTGTTATGATATTTTTTTTGCCTTGCCCCTTGCGTCTGCTCTTACATGCAAAATATCCTCGAAATTACGTAGGTGATTCACTTGCTGTAGACGGACTTGCTTGGTTTACCGGAGTGAATTTCAGTATAGGTGGGATGGAGACAAGTACTCACTCTCCTGGCTTTCGGGCAGCTAGTTGGCCTTTTAGATGGAGGGTTAAAAGACCTTTCAGTGGCCTCTAGAAGCCCAGTTATCGGATCTTCCTTAGCTTCTGAACCCGGTTCTTTCTTGCTATCTCTCTTTCTGTTAGCAGATTAAGCCAAAAAAGACGGTAAAATGATACTTTTTACAAGAGGGAAGTGAAGAGGGAATGCTTTGTTAGTACACCAAGGCTTCTGGCTGATCTGGTCTCACTGGATAGTTTTTAGACTTCGAGGGATGCGTAATAAAAGAGTAATAAAAAGATGTGAACATGAAGACAGAGCTTACCCTACCAGGAAAGGAAGCTCTTGGAAGTTTCCCAAGCATACCTCTCTTCCAACTTCTCTTTTCTTTTGCGAGCTAGTCCAATCATTCAATAAAGGGCGAGGCTAGAACCAGCACATTAACTCACCTCTATGATCTCCCTATCACATCTTGGTTCAGCAGGCTGGCGGGTTGGTCTTCTGCTGCTCTACTGATTCCGAGCTCTATCTCCGGGTCGTCCGCGCACCGGTCCCCTTCCTACGCAAGGGTCGATGTAATTGAGGGTTTTCTTTCTCTTCCACTGAAGAAAGAACGAAGAGGCTAAAAGAAAAAAAAGAGGCTCGCTGGAATGCTTGAAAGCGACTTGGCACACTGAACCGAGAACGTCCTACTGCTTTGACTCACTCCCCTTAGCCTTTTCTCTTGGGTGGACTAAGATCGATCGATCTATCTTATATGTTCTTTCCTCCCCAGATCTCCTAAAAAGCATTGAACACTTTCTATATCCGAGAATGTCTATCCTGACTTCGTTCACTTTCTAACTTGACTTTGACTCGACTTCTTCTGTCAGAGACCTATCTTCGGCTAGCGGTGACCGGCGAAAGCACCTTTTGGCTTGGCGGAGCTTTCTTGATCCACTATACTACTAATAGATAATAGAATAAGAAGTTCACTTTTCTTTTATTATAATCCCACTCAAAGAAAGATGAAAGGTTGGTTGGCAGTAAAGGCTATTCCGGGAACTGCTAGAAGTAGCCATGTAGGCAACTGAACCTAATTCCTATTGAATTGAAAATGAAAAAGAAGCTGCTTGACCGAATAGGGCAAGGAGTGGCTACTAGATAGAAAATCAGTTCCGAGACTAAGAGATTGGGCTATCGGCCGGTATCAGTTGAAGTCAACAAAGAAGGAAAGCCTTCCCACAATCCAAAATTGTCAGGTGAAAAGAAGATAGATGACTGAGAGTCACGGGATTTTGAAAGCGCCGCATCTAGCTCAGCAGCTTCTTCAAAAGAGATGACGGATACAGAGCGGTTACCACTTGTAGGCTCATTCACCAACTAGGACTTGCGGGCGAGCTACCTGCTTCTCTCTCCAACTCCGCGTAGTCCCAAAGAAGCTAAACGACCTCTACCTAATGGGCTAGCTCAATTCCATCGATCCCCGGTTTTTTAGTCGAGCATCGCTTTTCCCCCATTGGTCTTACCTCTACAACCCTTGGACTATCTAACTAAAGAGCTGTCTTGTCTTTTCATTAAAGCAATCGGTCGTGCTGTCATCCGGAATATGTCCCTAGTTTGGTGAATCTCTCCCGTGCGTCTTCGCTAGGGCAGAGCGCTCATTCCTTTTTGAAAAACTTCCCGGAGAATCTTTCGTACTGTATCGATCGGTCATCCGTGAACTCTCGCATTAGCGAATCGATTTTCTGTTTAGCTTAGCTCATCCCGCTTATCTCCTGTTGTTAACAGGGAAAAGGTCCCTCTTCTAGTCGACCCGGAAGTGATCTCGCTACCTTAATTGAATCCCCATTTCTCTTTCCTCTCTTTGCGAAAGACACGCAATTTCCTTCTCTTCCATTCATCTCATTCACTCTTTAGTCGGATCTAACTTGAGCTCTTGAGTTTCTGCTATCAAGCTCGCTTGCTTTTGAGTTCGCTTTTCACTACTCTGAATCTCTATCGCTTTCACAGAAACCAAGGGAACCCAGAGAGAGGAGTTCACACCGACCGCTACCCTCTTCTTCAACAAAGGCGGATCTAGAACTGTCACCTTTCTATTGTATTGAATAGAGAGATAGAGTCCAAGTCAAGCCAAAAAGGCTACTCTTCGAAAGCCTCTCTATTTTATTACCGTGGGAGGTTTTCGATTCCGCCCTTCCTTTTTTATAATCTTTCTCTACCCAATAATCTTTCTATACCCACCGTCTTATATAGCAGGGGGTAGGCCGACAAGACGTTAATCGCTTATTCCGGCCCCTATTATCTTAATTCCAAAACAGGAAGTCACAGCTTACTCTCTTTCTCGAGGTTCTTCCTATTCACATCCAACTTGAGGAATGATTGTTTCCAGCTTAACATTTCTGGCAGCTAGTTTCGGTTGTAAACTCCTAAATCCATTGAATCCGGATTCTCCTCTCCTACTGGCCTTACTAAAACTAAAGCACCAAGACTTAGCCTAGCTAGCACAGAACAGACACCATAGGAAAGGGCACACCAAACCATTTTGGAACAAGGTCACCCTCACCACAGACAGAAGGGAAAGTCTAATGAGAATGAGATCGACGGTCTTTTTCCTTTCTCTATTCTATAAAGAAAGAATCTAAATACCCAGTTCTTCCTTAAATAACATACCAACTCACCTATAAAATGGAAACATGCCCAGGTAGAGTAGAGAGAGGATCAAAGCAAACTAAGCTAAAAAGTGGCTCCTAAAAAAGTAAAAGAGTCAAAGTCAAGCATTCCAATTGTCAAGATTATAGAGACAGAGTTACCATTGAGAGTTGCCTACCCCCGCCCTCGGGTCATGAGCCGGCTTAAGCCCGTTCGTTCCTCTCCTCTTGGTCGAGCGTCTGCAAACCTTCGCTTCCCGCCTTTGTTTTGTTTGGGCGGCCATTCTCGTTTGAACAAGAGTGTGATCTCCCCTGGTCTTCTCCAAGAGCTTCAACTTAAACGCCACCGGGCTTCTTATTTCAAACTTGAAAACAGAAAGAAAGGACTAGCAGTCTATACTTTTCTCTTTTTTTAGACTCTCAGGTCTTATTCCTTGCTAGCAGCTAAGGGTTATGTCCTACTAGATTTGAACTTGATTGAGTTAGACCTCGGTTGCAATAGAAAGAGAGACTGGCCAATTCCTTATCTACGCAAGACCTATGCCAAAGACCGTCTTCTGTAACAGAAACTCCAGGGTTTTCCTCAGAGCTAAGCATTCGTTCCCAGTCGACAACAGCAGTTACGCCTTTTTCTTTTCCGCATGCCCCTACTAAAAAAGAGAGAAAACAGCGAAATGGATTGGGTTCCTGTTCGCCGCTTCTTTTTTTTCATTTCATTTTCTTGGCTCACGATTCAACTTTGGTGGAAGGAAGTCAGTTGAATTGATTAAATCGTATAAAAAGAAAAGTAGCTGTTCTCTCTTCCAATTCCGGCGGGAGGTTTGGAGCTCTTTGGCTCTTTCCTGTTGTTGCGTTGTAGGATGCTTATCCCGTCTTATCACCTTTGCTATAGAATTGGATCTTGGGAATAGAATGAAGCCAATCTTTCCTGTTTCCGGGGGATTGATTTCTTGCTGTCCCATGAATCATATCCCTAGTCTGAGATAAGGATAAGGAAAGCTAATGACATCTAATATATAATATAAAGAAAAATATCACTTCCGAAAAAATTTCCATCTGAAATTCATTTCAAAACTAGTGGAAGATCTGACTCAATACTGAAAGCAGGTCGGGTAGTCACTAGCGGAGACCCCAGGGGATCCTCTTTTGATGCTTTACTGCTTTCCTTTGTAAGCCTATCCACTGCTGCTTGAGTAAGCAAATGACATAGAATAAGGGAAAGAGGACTCGAATACAAACTGTTAGTAGCACTCAAATCAGAGAAAAATGCCACAGAAGTAGCTGCAAGTCTTTTAGCCATTGGGGCTCTTGCTATTGGTTCATATCCGTTGTTTGCAATTGAATCAGTAAGCGCTCAACCATTAGCCGTGCTAGTCTTTTCTGTGAGAGTTTCCGTTGTTAGACTATCTGATTCGGTAACTGTTCCATTAACCGGTCTTCTCTTTGCGCGTAGACGGTCTTTCGGAAGAGAAAAAGCTGTTGGGTTTGACATTAGAGCTGGTATTTCATCAGCTGCAAGTTTTTTTCCGGTGATGGCCTTGTCAAAGTATCCGCTCCTTTGGTGCTATCATCGTATATTCATAAGAGAAGAAAGATCGGATCGTAGGGTAGATTCAAGGTATGCCAAAAGGTATGCCAGTTGATTGATTCTACTCCACTTTCCAGATTGGGTGAGTGTTAAGTGTATTTTTGTAAAAAAGAGTATGAAGGATCTAGTGGGCGTACTGTCTTACCTGTCCACTCAAGGCGTTGCAAGCAAATGGTTTTTGAAAAGCGCTAGAAATCGTGGTCAACATTTTTCCAG
>JANZXR010078347.1:7500-11146 GCA_027575705.1 Erythroxylum echinodendron
ACTAGAATAGAGTTGAGTCAAAAGGTCTGGTATAGCAGCCTTCCGAGCGAGCCTCTGGGATCTCCTGTAAACCCCCATGATTTGGTAAAGGGAGGATATTAGGGGAAGCAGTGAATGGAGATTCCCCTGCAGAGAGCCGGATGAGGGGAGACCTTCACGTCCGGTTCGGAGGGCGGGGTATCCCGACCCTACTTTCATTATGCCTTTTCAATGTTACTTGGTTCAACTCTATTTGTGACCTTTTCTCGTATGTGGGACTCTCTATCTTCTTGGGTAGATAATCGATCGTCTTTCATTTTGATAGTGAGTGCTTTTTATAATAATAAGTCAAGTCAAGAATAATAATCGAACTGGAGGAGCGAAGCGGACTCGACCGGACGGGAGAGGAGCGGAAAGCCAGGATCGCTTGGTAAGCAAGCAGGCGCCAACTTCCAGTTCTTTCTCTTCTCTTCTTTCTTTTTGATTGAAGATACTATATATAGTATCTTGGAACGTTTTCCAGGTCAGCGTTCTTTCGTTCGTTCTCGTCGTTCAGGATGGTTTTTTTTACTGTTTTGTAAATGTTCCTTTTTTCTTTTTTTCCTTAGTTTTTCACTAAGTAAGTAAACTACCTTAGTTTTTCACTAAGTAAGTAAACTACCTTAGTTTTTCACTAAGTAAGTAAACTACCTTAGTTTTTCACTAAGTAAGTAAACTACCTTCTTTTCTTCGTTAGTTTCCTTTTTTTTACTCAAATTTATATAATTCTACTTTCAAAAAGAAAATGTTATCGCCTTTTCTTATTATTCTTATATGGATTTATATATATAGGTATCATTCTATTTTCCCAACTTCTTCGAGTCTTTTTTTATGAACAGGTAAGCTTAAGTCTGCTATCAGGTTTATACTTGACTTCTGGCAAAGCTCACGCAAAGCTGAGCGAAAAGCCTTATTATCCGCACCGCGAAAATTCCATGACATGATCTTCCAATTTTAGAAAAAAAAATAAGAAGAAAAAGAGACAGAAGTAAATAATAAAGAGATTCGATTCATTCGTGGACAGGGCTGTAACTTTTCTATTTTACATTCTAAACTCTTTCGGTGCGACGATCCACTTGAATTGGTGTTATCTTTCTCCCTTAGAACAGTGTGATTTCATGCTGGAAATGTTCCCTGATCTGCTGTGAAAAAATAGTGACATTCTTTTTATAGGATAGTTGTAGATCGCTTTTAGTGATGCCAAAGGGCGCCTTTTCAAGGCTAAGGTGGTTAGGAGAATCGCCCCGGAAATATGAGTGGAGTGGATCGGATCCGTTTCTTTATTTATGTCACCACTCGATTGATTATGGTAGCTGTCTGTCTGATCCTAGCACGGTCGTATCCGAACTAAGCGCTTGCCTTGTCTCAGGTTCCCGGCTTGGTTTAGTCTTTCTTTCGAAGAGCGAAGACCTTTGGCACTTAATCTAACCACACCTTTCTTAACTTCATTCTTTCCTGACTGACATGCTTTTTTCTCTCTCAGCTAGAATTGGGTGCCACAGCTTCTACCTCGAGTGGCTCTTCGCGGCTTGCAAAGCGTGCTTGACTTGTCTCAAAGAAGAGTTTGATCGGCGAGGCCAGCGAAGGATCCAAGTCTCAAAGCGAAGCCAGCGCGGGTCTTGCCCCCGAATCCATTCAAGGGACTCCAAAAGATGTCATTCTTACAGCTCTCTAAAACTTAGAATCTTTGATGGCTCAAGGCCCTGTGATAGCCAGCCAAAACATTCATGCTAACTACTTTCTTTCTTTTACCTATTGATGCGAAAGCGCTTTTAACCTTAGTGAATTCTCGGGTGGGTGGCAACGAGTACTTCTCTGATAGCATAAACCCTTTTACGTAGAGGCGAAAGGAAACTGGCTTTCTTCCCAAAGAAAATCATAGGGCAGCGGGTTCCGAACTATTCTCTAAGTAAAGCTTGGCAGAATCACTGGTAGATGAGGTTCCTTTAAGTCAAGGGGTAGCACCAGTGTCTTTTTGTTCTTTTGCCCCGATTAAGAGTTCGAAGCATTGGTCAGAAAGACGCATCTCTAAGGTAGGGGCACGTTGAAACCTTCTCGTTAACAGGGGTACGCTTTTCTAGATACTTAAAGACCATCAAATGCGATAGAGCGCGTCTTTATGAGTGTAGAATCGAAACTGGCTTGATTGCCTTAGCATTAACAAAGGATAGGGATAAAAACTTCGTAGCAGTAGTAACTAGCAGCAGTCACCGTATAGCAGTCCCTTTACAGATTGGACAGATTAGGGGGAATCCTTTTTCTTTTAGCAGGCTCTTTGAGACCAAGTCCTTTGATTTGATGCGTAGAACAACCAACCTTAGAGTAGGCTCTTCAAGACCTTTCCCCTTATGATATGAGTAGGATGAGTAGGGGCTAGCTACCCCGAGAATGACTTCCTGGCATTAGCCAGAAAGAAGCGTTCTAAGCCCCTATTCATTAAAAATAGCACTTTCTCTGTTGCACTACTAACTTTCGTTACGAGGAAGGTTTTCTCAATGTTACCTTATTAGAAAAGCGGTTTCCAGCACTCTTTCCTAAACTGCTTACTCAGCTAATGCATTCACACTACAAGCACTGACACCTTAGTTCGTTGCGTTGGCTCATAAACAGGCGCTGTAACGCATTTGAGAGTTCCAGACTCCCTGATTAAATGCTTTGAATCGTTATCTTCTATTAGCTGAGATCTTTGTCTATCTCTATTTCCAGTCGAGTAGACTAAAGCTAGTCTTAAAGATTAGAAAGCAAAGAGACTGTGAAGCATTCCTCCCAGTTCCCTAGTCTAAGGCTAACGGATCAAGAGCCGGTGTGGGAGAAAATCTCTCTTCTTACCAGCTAAATCAGAAACTACTCATTCAGGGCGAATGCCGTGGCCGTAAAAGAAGAGAAAGAGATTCGGAAGCTTCTCATGCCCTCCAGCTCGCTTTTAAGGCAACTGAGATCGGTACCTAGCCCATGCCTATGTATAAGGGAATCGCCCTAACAGAGGTATATACGGAATAGGAGTCATGGGTTCCTGACCTATACTGAATAGAGAAATCCTTCTCCTGAGAGAAATGAATAGAGTAATAGAAGAGAGGGGTTAGCCCAAGAGAAAAGAGAGAAGGGTGCATTTGCATTAGAGGGTAAGAGTCTTATGTGCCCAATCAGGTACGAATCAGGTAGGGGGAATTCTCGGGCTTAGCCTGACGCTTCTGATTAGCCTTCGGGGGAGTCAAGATGAATTAGAGGGAAAGGTTCCAGCAAAGTAGTATATGTCTGGCCTTTTTTCCGTTTTCATCTCCTGAATATGTTAAGCAACGGGGGAATCAATGGGAGTAAGAGTAGTAAGAGGATTAAGAGCTAACGTCGAATTCAGAGGTTGAGATTTCGGCTAGAAAACCCGCTAATAGCAAGAGCCAATAGCAAGAAAGTAATCCGCCCTTAAAGGCAAAGAAAGAGACTAGAGAGAAAAGGCTGGGGAAGAAGCTGACGAATAAGCCTGCCGCTAAGAATCAATCCCCAGAGGCCGAGAAAGCGTTTCCAAACAAGAACTAGGGGAATTAGAGGAATGAGGGAAATTAGGGGTTTAAATGCCAAGTAGGCTGCCATAGAGTAGGTTTCAGCTAAGCATTCAAAGTCGAGTCAGCTC
>JANZXR010078357.1:0-11145 GCA_027575705.1 Erythroxylum echinodendron
ACTATGAACCTCTCCAACACAAATTTTATACACAAAAACATATTTTTCATAAATCACACTTATTCACAATTAACCGGAAAAATGTCATGAATGCATGTACAATCATTTACATGTGCAAAATTCACTATTCATGTGCATATATGAATGCATAAACATAGCAATAAAATTTTAATCTCTCCTAACCCGTTCCAATTTACTATTTTACCCTTCCTATAGGTGAGGGGATGTTACATGCAGTGCGCTTCTCCTTCAATTTTTCAGTCATGCAATATTTTTTGAATACAAAGAACCAAATTCATTTCGAACCCAAGAAACGAAATTGTTTAATGGAAATAATTTAGCAAATTAAATTAAAATTAAATGACTAACAATGAACAATTGATAACACTAAAACGTAGAAAATTGGAATTTAAGGTTTAAATAACTAGAGATAACTTTCTCTTTATCTTGCTACCCTCTCTCGAGGTGTAATTAATTGTCCCTAATCAAATTAAATGAAGTTGATTAAGCAATCTCTCAATCTACTAAATCACTCCACCAATTTAACTAGTTATTAAGTTATCCTATGGGTGATCAATTAAATTAGCCAATATCTCTCTTTTAATTAATCCATTAACTTGATGAATGTAAGTCTACAGAACGTTAACTCTCGCTGTACAATCCTACATAAATTACCCTACTTAATCTCTTAATTTATTTCCAGGTATAAATATAATCAATATTCATCAAAGACATCTTTCATTCAAATTAATAAAATAGGAGTTTAACGATATAGTTCAAAAGTAATCCCTAAAACTAAATCAACCACTTATGGTGTCTATAACATCACCAACATTCAAATATTTCATCTTACAATGATTAGAAGAGATAAAAATGAAAAAAAAATTAAATAAAGGAAACTCCTTCTCTTTTTTGCCCGAATATGGAAATTCTAGTGTTGATGTGCTATTTTCCCAATTGTGATTGATGATCCTTGAATCCCCACCTTCCTTAAGACTCTAAATCTGGATTTTTCACTTAAGGAGGCTTTTCTACATAGAGGGTTCACATCCTCCTTCTTCCATTGGAGTTTAATATCTTATATAGTCCAGAAATCCTAAAAATTAAGTGACCCCGCATATGTTCTTCGATTAAACATCCCACGATCATGGGAATTGGCATGATTCTGACGATCGTAGGATCTTGCAACAGAATGCTTCCTCTTTTCTTCTCCTCTTTTGGTCTCTAGCACAATCTCCAAGTTGCCAGCCTCCATTCCTACATCAAAATAATCAATTCTTACCCTAAATTAACATCAAACATAAAAGAACAACAATGATGATCAAACTAAACTAAAAAATACATAATGAATTCTAAAATACAGCCAAATACTTAGAAAAATATAGACTAATGCACAACTATTAACTTCCCCACATTTAAATCTTTGCTTGTCCTCAAGCAAAAGAAATACAACCAATTAATTCCATGACTTCATTATCGCAAAGATCAAAGCATATAATCCCTTAAATTTTAGCCAACTCAAATATCAAGTTTCTACATATATCATGACTACTTTTCATTAGTGTACTTAAGTAAACTCAACATATGGCACCATCACTCAAAGATAAGTATAGATGCAAAATGAATCTTCCTCATAGTTTCACTCATTTCTCTCAAGTGTTTCATGGTTGCTCAAACTTCCTATAGGAAACGACACTACCATAGGCTTGCTAATACACCAATTCTCCTATAAAATGATTGCATGCATAAATAGATCAAAAGGACTTGTTTAGGGTTGTAATGTGGTAAGGGTTAAGGTGGGTAAAGAGGGTGGGTTTAACACAAGCATTTGTAAAGTAAAAAGTGGGTAAAAGGGATAGCAACATATAATTCTGAGATACATAAGTGTAAATATGCTAATAGTTTGCACTTCTTGATGCTACTTAAGTGTTCTTCCTTTTTCTTTTCTTTTTATTTTTTCTTTCTTTTTCTTAATACATGGAAGAAACTATGAATAAAATAATAACTAAATACCATGTGATTCAAAAGCATAAGTATCCTTAACTCATATCGGTAAAAATTTTCACAAGGATCCCAACTAATGCTTTACTTAATACTCTACTAAGCTTGTGAATGGGTAGGTTAATGGGGCTCCGGGTTTTAAAATTTTTGGGTATTTTTAAGAAACAAAATGGTTAAGGCTTATCGGGGTAGCAAAGGATAATAAAATGGTAGGCCATTTCAGCTAAGGATTAATGACAAAAAGGGGCCTTAATTATCTTCATTAAGAATGCATTTAGTAGACTCAAACTGATTTAAAGCAAGTGAAGGTAATAACCTAAGGAAGTATCACACAACAAAGAAATGGAATGACTATAGATGGAGTCATATAGGCTCAATCCTCACATTAGTTTAAATGAAAATTCATTATACATCTCTACACTACCTCATTGCTCAAATGTCAAATTATGAGTAAGCTTATGTAACCAACTACTTCTTATCACTCAAAATGGATTACTTTCTACTCAAGTAGCCTAATCCAAGTTCAAGCATGCATTCAATCTAATTCCAACTAGCATGATAGAATCTCATGGAAATACCAATCAAAATGATTTAAGTGTAGTTCTATTGCTTAACATAAAACAACATGATATGCCTAAATATGCATCCTATTTAACAAAATGCAAACAGTGATTAAAACAATACAATTGACAACACAAGTGTCATCTCCCAACACTTAAAGAATACATTGTCCTCAATGTGACAAGGTAACCAAAAAATAATAAAAATGACAACAAATCAAATAAAAGACAGCGAACCAAACAAAAGACATGAAACCAAACAAAAGATAGCAAACCAAACAAAAAAATAGACACAATTTAAAAGTTTAGGGTAAGAAAAGCTTATGGAGATTGTGGTGGCGATGATGTTAGTGAAGGGGCTTCAAAATTATTCCTCTAAAAGAACTTGAGGAATTTCTTCTTTAAGTACTGCTACTTTTTGTGGACTTGCCATCTAGTTAAGGATTTGTTAAAATCTGTCAACTTCTGCTGGTGCAGTTGGTTCCTCTTCCATTGCTTATTCTTATGGCTCCAAGACTACTTAGGATGCAAAGGGTCGGAAGCAGCTGTATCTTTACCCTTTCTGTTCTTCACTGCAATACGCATTTGAGGATTTCAGAGTTCCATAGAATGGAGCTCCAAAATTTCATAGTGCCTCAAATAAAATATGTTAAAAACATATCGTATTGAGTTATACGTACACTATCCACATTATAGTTATAAAACAAAGCCAAAGCAATAACAATATGAGACATGCCAAAATAAGAGCTCTTTTTATTCATAATACTCACTATTGATCGAGAAATTTGATAAGGAGTATTGGTTTTTATTTTTTAATCCATACACCAAAGGAAGAAAAGTTCTTTGGCTGAGCATTTATTACTTTCAGTTTTATTGAACACCATTGAGCACATAAATTTATGCAAAAGTAAATGCTCGGCACTTCGAATTAAAGTGTTTGGTGCATTTTGAGAGATAAAATTAGTTTCACCCTTTAGAGTTTTCCAGTAATTATCCACATCAAAGTCATCGTGATCTAAAATTTTTGTGTTTGATAAATCAAAAATTGTATGAATGACATGATAATCAAGTTTATGAACATCGCTAGCTAACCTAAACTAGAATACATCCATTCTAGGATTATATCATTTTGTAGTGAAAAACTCAATAGTCGTTATAGGATAAATAGGAACATCACAACGAATGAAGCTATTCCAACCTATGTTCGCAGCTAATTGCTCAGCATTTCGCCTCACTCTTATGGTTTCTAATAGTTCAAAATCAAAGTATCGAGTAGTGATTAATTCCCTATCTATAAAGTCTCGAAAACACATACCTTCATCCTCCGAATAAATGAGGAATGGGGCAAGAAAAGTTACCTTCAAATCGGGTTTACCTTCACCAGAGACGAAGGATCAATTTATCAGTTGGTTTCTAAGCTTCCATCATCTTTGGGGCCATTGGAAGATGAAAACTTGCAAAAATAAGGAAGAGAGGGATGAGCTCATTTTTGATAGAGAGAGAGAGGAAAAGTCTTACCCAAATCTTTGTATTTTTGAATGATTAATGCATGATAAGAGTGAAGGATTAAAAGATTTATTAAAAGAGATGAATAAAATACCAAAAAACTAGTAGAAGACGAAGGATTTTGGAGAGTGGGAGAGTGAGTTTCATAGATGTAGAGAGAGAAAGTGTGTGAAAATTTGAAGAATGAATGAAAGAAGAAGAGGGGAGGGAATTTTAAAATTTCCCTTGGATGGGATTCCACGATTGTGGGAATACCCCTCATTCCCATGATTGTGGGTTTTCTCTCTAGAAAATTTCTAGAGAGATTTCTGATCGACGGTTTATGTATGATAAGCTTTAATATTTTTAACCTCAATAATATCGCAAGTACAGAGGTCGTTCATGTAATAACTAAGGTATCGATCCCACGAGGAAGAGTAACTTAATCCTAAAATCTAAGGCTTAACTCAATTTCAAAATAATTCAAAATAACAAATTATGTAGAAAATTAATCAATCAATAATAAATCTCAAGAATTAAATTCAGAAATTATAAACAAGATAGCAATTTGCACAACTCAATTAAGAATCAACCTAGGAACTACCAATTGAGAGAAAGGCGGTTTTAATCTAACCTTAATAGAAACGTAATTGTTTATGAAATTACCAGATCTAGACGATCCTCGGGGTAGATTACTCTCGAGTTATAATCTTTAACCTAAATTGATTAACCCTAATTAGATTATAGAATTGTAATCTCTCGATTCCTAATTGACCCAAAAATAAATTAGTTCTGAAATTGTCCAATAACCTACTGAAAACCTATGCACCATCTCTCGTTACACAAATTTACTCGATTGATTCAATTCTTAATCTATCAAACTACCTAACTATTGTTAGCCCAATTTGATGATTTTCACTCAGTTCACTTTCTCAGTTTATTACTAAATTATTAAGAACAGAAATTGAATCACAATAACTCAATAAAAACATGAACAATCAACTTCCATTAATATCAAAGACAAAATCCTGAAGTTCTATACATCAATAAAATTGAAAATAAATTGGAAAATACGATTGGAACAGAATGGAGGAGGCAGCAATGGCAGGAAACCTCCTGTTTCGGGAAGTACTTTGCGTGGCTTCTTCTTTGTGTCTCTTTTCCTTCAATCCTTTCTCAATCTTTTGATAAAGCTCTTTCTATAGCTGATGCATTTGTGTTTAGGGTTGAACTAGGATTTTTTAGAGGTCCAAAAGGTCCAAAAAATCCCTTGAACGCGAAGTTTAGAAGTGGTTATCAATCTGGTCAATGCAGGCCATGACGTGGCCTATGTTAGGCCTTTCTGTCACGATCGTGCACTATTAGGCCATGATCGTGGGCCATTGTTTCTACCTGAATGTCTTTCAAAACTCCTTTGTTCTTCAATATTGACCCTGAAATATTAACAAACATATCAAGGTATCTCATAAATATAATATTTAAGCACAGAAGCTTGTACTAACCCTTAAAACACTTAAAACATAAATAATTAACAAACTAATACAATTCTATCCTAAACATATACCAAATGATTGAATTAATAGCTAAACATATATCAAACTATGCCCTGAAACATGATGTAATTTACACTTATCAACATCCCCACACTCAAACATCTACTTGCCTTTAAGCAAACAAAACAACATATAACATACAACATAAAACACACAATGCAACAATGAGGCAATGGCTTTAAATTAACGAAATAATTTAACTCTAAACACTATAATTCAAGTTGTTCCAAATTATTAACATGTGAAATCTGCGTCTAAGCACCTTGGACTTAGTATACAAACTAATCAAAATTTTAATGTTGAGTCTATTCATCCCTATCACTTACACACACACATTGATAATCATTTAGTCAAAATAAAAGTGCAACTGTTCCTCAGTAAGATTTTATGAAAAATTAAACTACTAACAAGTTTGGTAGGTTTTAATTTGAAAACATTCTTTTTGTTGATTTTTCTTTAAAGACATAAACCTAGTCTTTTACGTGGAGGCAAACATTTGTGATGAATGTCGATTTGGTTACTCAACTAAGTAATGTTGTTATTAAGCTGCTTGGTTAGAATGTCACTATAGCCTTTTTACACGAAGGCATACATTTGTGATGCTTGTCGATTCGGTTACTCAGCTACATCATATTCTCAAGTGGCTATTAGCTCTATTCATAACTCGAAGGCTAGCAGAATAGTTATTTTAGATAGAATTATACAACACTTTTTTTTTAAATTTGCCTATCTTATTGCTTTAGCTATTCATTCTCATGAAAATGTACTAATAATGCCACTTATTTTATTGGGCTAAAATTATAAATGAGTATGGCAAATTCATAGGGTGAATGGACTAACATCGTATCCTAATTAATCAGCATATTTAGCCCTAAGTAACTTAGGTCACTAATTTCACAAGCTAATAAGTCTTCATAACCGCAAAGGCTATATTTAAGACTAAATCTATCCTGTTAAGCTCTAGCCATTGACGTATTCACACAATTCACATCATGTAACCTAAATAAACTATTATACAAAATGTAAAATTAACACTCAATGTAAAAACACACAACCCTCCTGACACTAAACAACATATTGTCCTCAATACGAGAAGGGTACACAATCACACCCGGGAGAAATAAAAACAATATATGAAAAACATAAGAAGATAATACTAAAAAAATGAAAAGAAAAGGGTTAGAACACAAAACTGTCATGTTGATTAAGGTGTTGATGGTGATGGAGGTGGAGATTACTTACGTTTGATGCCCATGATTATTGCCCTATCTTATACTTGCTTAAAAAATAGTAAGAGAGTTAGCAGTACAGAACATATCAAATTATTAAGAACTTATTTTGAAATTTAAAACAAATCTAACTACGCAATAATTTGAACCTAACTACTAAACGTGCTAATTTATGGTCATTAGCTTGACCTTAATCATTTAAAACTCAGCCAAGATCAATTATAAACGGCTTGCTTACACCCTTCTCATTTAACATCAGTTTTGTACCCTATGAGTAAGCTACAAATTGCAAAATGATTAGAAAGACAATATTAATAAAGTTGAGAAAACTAATTAAGCTGAGTAATGTCCTTTTCTCTAACAAATTGTCAATGAAATAGGAATTACAAATTGTCAATTAAATAGAAGTGGAATGATTTTCTGTTTCTGGCTCAATTTGCTTTTTTAGTCTCTTCTGGCCCTCTTCCATGTCTGTGAGCTTATCCAGGATCTTATCCAATTTAGGATCCCATGAACTAGACTCATCTTGTTCAAGTCCTAATAGAACTTGATGTCCTAAGTGAGTTTCCACATTATTGGACCAATAGAAATCGTAGTAGTTCTGTCATCCCAGAGTGTAAATGTCCTAATAAGGATCATTATTTCCCCAACCATACTATGCTTCATTCTTACTCTCAAAAGTCCCTTGCTCCTTATAATATCTATCTTCCATCATTGTTCTTTCCATTTCTGCTTGCAATCCAGCTCTTCAGATTTCTCATTTCTCATTTTAAGATGTCATGTTGTGTCTTTACTTTATGCCCATTTTTTTAATTTAGAAACAAAAGATAGTGAAACAGTCTTAGAATAAAGAACCACATTAATCGCTTTCCCAACAACGTGTCAAAAACTTGATCAAAGTGAAACAGTCTTAGAATAAAGAACTACATTAATCGCTTTCCCAACAACGGTGTCAAAAACTTGATCAAAGGTTTATGTATGATAAGTTTTAATATTTTTAGCTTCCATAATACTGTAAGCACACGGGTCATTCTTGTAGTACCTAAGGTATTGATCCCACAAAGAGGAGGAACTTAATCCTAAAATCTAAGGCTTAACTCAATTTCACAATAATTCAAAATAACAAATTACGCAGAAAATTAATCAATCGACAATTAATCTCAAGAATTAAATTCAGAAATTATAAACAAGATAGTAAGTTGCACAATCCAATCAATAATCAACCTAGGAACTACCAATTGAGAGAAAGGGAGTTTTAATCTAACCTTAATGGAAACCTAATTGATTATGAAATTACCGAATTACTGGGTCTAGATGATCCTAGGGTGGATTACTTTCTCTCGAGTTATAATCTTTAATCCTAATTAGATTATGGAATTGTAATCTCACAATTCCCAATTGACCTACAACTTAAATTAGTTCTGAAATTTTCCAATAAACTACCGGAAACCTATGCACGATCTTTCGTTACACAAATTTATCGGATTGATTCAATTCTTAATCTATCAAACTACTTAAATCTCGTTAGCCCAATTTGATGATTTTCACTCGGCTCACCCTCTGAGTTTATTATCGAATTATTAAGAATAGAAATTGAATCACAATAACTCAATAAAAACACGAACAATCAACTTCCATTAATATCAAAGACAAAATCCTGATGGTGAGTATAGACATAACTCAACATTCAGCAAATCCTATTCTCAACAATTATCTCAATTCTGTATATCAATAAAATTGAAAATAAATTGGAAAATATGCTTGGAATGGAATGGCGTAGGCAGCAACGACGAGAACCTCCTATTCTAAGAAGTACTTTGTGTAGCTTCTTCTCTATATCTCTCTTCCTTTGATCTTTTCTCAGTCTCTCAATAAAGCTCTCTCTAGGGTTCGGAATTAGGCTAATGTAAAAAGCTCTCTCTTTCTGTTTTTGTTGTTCTATTTATGTTCGTTTGTGTTTAGGGTTGAACTAGGGTTTTTTGGGGCTGAAAGGTCTAAAAAATTCCTCAAAACGCAAAGTTTGGAATTGGTTGTGCATTTGCCCGATGCAGGCCACGACTATGGCCCTGCATGCCATAATCGTGGCCTATGTTAGGCTTTTCTGTCATGATCGTGCACTATCAGGCCATAATCATGGGTCATTTTTTAGCCCGAATTTCTTTGAAAACTCATCCGTTCTTTGATATTGACTCTGAAACACTAGCAAGCATATCGAGGTACCTCATAAACATAATATTTAAGCTCAAAAGCTTGTACTAACCCCTAAAACACTTAAAACAAAAATAATTAACAAACTGACACAATTCTAACCTAGACATACTAAATGATTGAATTAATAGCTAAACACATATTAAAATATGCCCTAAAATATAATGCAATTTACACTTATCAATTTATTATGGGTTAACTCTCCAGAAACTTTCTAGAGAATTTTCCTATGATCTGAGGAAACTTACCAATTCCCACGATTGTGGGTTAGTGCTTCTAAACCTTCTTCCAAGCCTAGCATGCATTCTCAATGATGCAATAACCTATAAGCACATCAAATTAATATTACCAATAAGAAATTTAAGGTTAAAAACAATTTAAAATTCAAACTGAATCTAAATAAGTACCATTGAAACTTAAACCAAACCTAATCATAACTGAATAAATCAAACAAACAAGTTAACATGAACAATCAAAAGAAAGATAAACATACTAAGTTAAAGTCATAAGCTTGACCATTCCTCATACATTCATAACAGAGTGGAAGAAAGGAAAGAGATAACTTCCCTTTCTTATGGATATGTCCCTCCATAATATGGCTTGCAATGATGGCCGTTGACCTTGAATGTTTCTCCCTTGTCATTTTCTAGCTCTAAAGCTCCATGGGGAAACACTTGAAGAATCTTGAAGGCCCTAGTCCTTCTTGGCTTGAGCTTTCCAGGAAATAGCCGAAGTCTTGAATTGAATAAAAGTACCAAGTCTCCACTCTTAAATTCCTTCTTCTTGATGTGGCTATCATGCCACTTCTTAGCCCTTTCTTTATATAGCTTGGCATTTTCATAAGCATCATATCTTAATTCTTCCAACTAATCAAGGTGTAACAATCTATTTTCTCCTGCTAGTTTCCAATCCATGTTCAATTTCCTGATTGCCTAATAGGCTCTATGCTCCAACTCTAATGGTAAATGGCAAGCCTTACCATACACAAGCCAATATGGTGTTATGCCTATGGAAGTTTTGAAAGCTATTTTATAAGCCCATAATGTGTCATCCAGTTTTAAAGCCCAATCTTTCTTTGAAGTGCTCACTGTCTTCCCCAAAATCTTTTTCAGCTCTCTATTCACCACCTTCACTTGGCCACGAGTTTAGGGAGGGTACGTGGTAGCTACTCTATGATGAACATTATCTCTTCTCAGTCTCAAATGGTTTGTTACAAAAATGACTCCCCCATCACTTATAAAGCTCTAGGCACCCCAAATTTAGTAAAAATCTTCTTAATAAACTTTTGAACCACCTTGTCATCATTAATTAGAGTGGCGACTGTCTCAATCCTTCTAAAAACATAATCAACCCTAACTAATATGTAGGTATTACTTGCAGAGGATGGGAATAGTCCCATAAAGTCTAGGCCCGACACATGAACTATCTCCACTTTCATTATGTTGGATCCCACTTTTAGGATTTTTACATTTTATTTTATTTTAATTATTTTATTAGATTATCAAGCACGGAAAATAAATAAGAAAGTATGAAGTTGAAATTTTTGGAGTTTAATATGGTATATTATAGATTTTGGTAAGGTGGTAAAAAGTAAAAGAAGGAGTTAGTAGGAATTTATGGTTTTGTGATGATGAACTAACATTTGTGTGTATGTATGATAACTATGCTTGTTTATTTCTTTTATAAATGCATGCCATGTTGTTTGTTGAAGATTTTGTTACTTTGTATGGATGAGAAACAAAGAACTTTAAGAATCATGGAAGCATGAACTTATTAGGATATATATGAACTATATATGCAAAACTCTGTTATGTGGGCGAGAGAGAATCCGTTTCATCTGTCACGTGCACGTTGACCAAAAGTCTTCTCCCGGCTTTCCGCTTGTGGCCACGAGATCCTGAGAAATTGGACTCGTTTCATTCTATGGTGTAAACTTCAGTTTTGCTATTTCGTTTCACAGAGCTCTCGAGCCATTGTGTGTGCACTGCATTTCTGAATATGATTGATAAACATTTTCAGCTCATTTGCTCCATGATTATGTGTTGTGTTATGGATGCTTATGGTGTAGTGTATGGTTCATTATCACTGGCTATAAATGTATTAGCCACT
>JANZXR010078378.1:0-11145 GCA_027575705.1 Erythroxylum echinodendron
TATATTATTAACAAGTCATAATGTTAATACATGAATCACAAATATCCATTGGCCTAGGGCACACTACTAACACTTTTGGTTACCAAAGGTACCTAACGACAATGCCAATGGGCTCTTTTGCCCACCGAAGGAGCCGAACAATAATGCCATCAAATTGTTTTGCTTATCAAAGTTGCCTCAAAATCATGCCAATGAACTATTTTCTCATCAAAGGTTCCTAGAAATCGTGCCAATAGGCCCTTTTTCCCAGCAAAGGTTCCCGATGACAATGCAAATGGGCTCTTTTCGCACTGAAGGTGTCTAGTGACAGTGCCTAACTGCTATGTCAAATAGTTTTTTAGCTCATCGAAGTTACCTAGCAACCTAGCCAACAAGTTGCTTCACTTACCAAAGATGTACCAATGGTCTACTTTTTTACAGAAGGCACCTAGTTACTACGCCATCGTGCTGTTTTCTCACTGAATATGCCTAGTGATTGTGTCAATAAGTTGTTTTACTCATCAAAGATACCTAGTGACTAAGCATTAGTTTTTTTTCTCATTCAAGGTGCATACAAATAGTTCCAATGGACAGTTTTCTCATCGAAAGTGCCTAGTGACTAAGTTAGTAAGTTTTTTTGCTAGCCGAAGGTGCCCACTGACCATGAAAACTAGTTGTTTTGCCTGTCAAATATGTGTCAACTGGCTATATTCTCTCTAAAGGTGCCTAGTGACTGTGATAACATGTTTTTTGCTCACTGTATGTGCCTAGCTTCAGTTTCAATTGGTTGTTTAGTTCATAGAAGCTGGCGAACGACCAAGCCAATGGGTTGTTCTGCCCACCCAAGATGTGCCAAGTGGCTATTTTCTTAGTGAAGGCACCCAGTGACTTTTCCATTGGGCTATTTTCTAACCTAATGTGCCCAGAAATTATGGCAACGGGTTTTTGTGTTCATATAAGGTAACCAAAGACCATGTCAACGAATTGTTTTGTTGCTGAAGGTGCCCAATGACAGTCATAATGAGATAATTTCTCACAGAAAGTGCCTAGCAACGGTGTCAATAGGTTTTCTTGCTCACGTAAATGCCCGTCAACTAAGTCAACTCGTTGTTTTACCCATCAAAGACATGAGAAGGATTGTTTTCTCACTGAAGGTGCCCATTAAGTATACCAACCGGTTGTTTTACACATTAAGGATGTCCCAATGGGCAGGATTCTCACTGAATGTATATAACAATAGTGTCTGTGGGATGTTTTTCAATGTAAAGTGGCCAATAGTCATGTCAATCGGCTATTTCTCATCGAATGTGCCCAACGACTATCTCAACAAGTTGTTTAGCTTAATGAAAGTGCTCAATAACCTTGCTAACAAGTTGTTTAGCTTGCTAATGTTATGACAATGGGATATTTTCTTGCAAAAGGCACCCGAAAACTATGCAGTCGGGTTGTTTTCTCACGAAATGTGCCTAGAAATTGTATCAATGACTTGTTTTACTCACCAATGGTGCCTAGTGACAAAGCCAACAGGCTATTTTCTCACTAAAAGTGCCAACAATAGTGCCAATGGATAGTTTTCTCATTAAAAATGTCCAGTGACTGTGTCAGCGGGTTGTTTTACTCCCTGAAGGTGCCTCTAGTCCGTGTAAAGTGTTTTGCCCACTAAAGATGTGCAAATAGGCTATCTTCTCACTGAAGATGCCTAACGACTGTGCCAAAAGGTTGTCTCCTCACTAAACATGCCTAGTGACTATGTCAAATGGCTTTTGAACTCATCAAAGGTGCCCAATGACCATGCCAATGAATTGCTTTGCATACCAAGGATGTACCAACGAGCTAGTTCTTATAAAAGGAGCCCAATGATAATGAAATCAGGTTGTTTTCATGCCTAATATGCTCAACAATTGTTTCATTTGGTTGTTTTACTTATCAAAGGTGCCCAACAACCATGCCAATAAGTTTTCTCACTGAAGATCCTCAGGGACAGTGCCAATGGGTTGTTTTCTCACAGAAAGTTCCCAACAATGGTATCAACGAGTTACCTTGCCCACCGAAGGTACTCATCGACCATGCCAGCAAGTTGTTTTGCCAACCAAGGATGTGCCAACAGACTTTTTCATCACTAAATGTGCTTAGCGACTATGTCAATTGGTTGTTATCTCACTTAAGGTTCCCAGAGACCATGTCAAAGTGTTGTTTTGCCAACCTAAGATGTCCCAACGAGTTATTTTCCCACTCAAGGCGCCCGGTGACCACACAAATAATTTATTTTCCTACCAAATATGTGTTAATGGGCTACTTTCATATCGAAAGCACCAAACAATTATGTCAACGATTTGTTTTGCTCACAAAAGGTGCCTAACAATAAAGGCTAGGGGTTGTTTTTCCCACTAAAGGAGTGCCAATGGGTTGTTTTCTTAACAAAGGTGCCCAGTGATTGCACCAACGGGCTATTTCCTTGTTACACATGCCCTGTGACTATGTGAACTGGAAGTCTAGCTCATCGAAGGTGCCCATCCACCCTGCCAACTAGTTGTTTTCAACACCAAAGATGTGCTACTGGGCTATTTTCTCACTGAAGGAGCCCAGTGGCACTAACAACAGGCTATTTTCTCATCGAACGTGCCTAATGAGTATTTTATTTTCCCTATAAAGATATGGCAACGAGTTGTTTTCTACCAAAGACACCCAAAACTGTGCCTTCAGGTTATTTTTTGTCCAAATCAACCTAATGATTGCATTAAGGGGTTGTTTTGCTCACCAAAGGTGCCCAGTCAGCAACCCAATCGGTTGTTTTCTCACCGAAGGTGCCTAGCGACAACACAATTTGGTAGTTTTCTCATCAAAAGTGCCTAATGACTGTGTCAGTGAGTTGTTTCGCTCGCCTAAAATGTCCATCGACCATGCAAGCTGGCTGTTTTGCCTACTAAATATGTACCAACAGGTTGTCTTATCACCGAAGCTGCCCAGTTACTCTATCATTAGGTTGTCTCCTCACTGAACATGCATAGCGATTATTTCATATGGTTGTTTAGCTGACCGAAGGTGCCTAATAACCATGGCAATGGGTATTTTTGAATACCAAAGATGTGCGAATAGGCTTTTTTCTTACCGAAGGCATCCAATGTTTGTACCATCAGTCTATCTTCACACTGAATATGCATAATAATTATGTCATTGGGTTGTTTTGCTTATAGAAGGTGTCCAGTGACCATGCCCATTAGCTTCTTTCTCACTGAAGGTGCCCAGTAACTATGCCAATAGGCTCTTTTTCCCATTGAACGTGCCTAACAATAATGCCAAAGGGCTATTTACTTTTCGAAGTTTTCCAGTAACCGTGCCAATTGGTTGTTTTCTCATCAAAGGGGCCTAGCGATGGTGCCAATGGGTTGTTTTGCCCACCAAATTTCTTCCAATGGGATGTTTTCTCACCGAATGTGCCCAGCGAACTCATTAATAAAATATTATTCCCATGAAAGATGTACCAACAGGTAGTTGTCTTACTGAACATGCCCAGCAACTGTGCCATCAAGTTGTTTTCTCATCGAATGTGCCCAGTGACCATGTCAATGGGTTGTATTGCCCACCAAAGATGTGCCAATAAGTTGTTTTCTTGCGGAAGATGCCCAGTGACTATGTCAATAGACTTCTTCTCACTGACGGTGCCTAAGCCAATGCGTTGTTTTATCACAGAAAGTGCCTATTGATATGGCTAGCCTGTTGTTTTGCTTATTGAAGGTGCTTCGAGATAGTGCCAATGGGCTTTTTTTTCATTGAAATTTTCCTATGACGCCCATTGACTATGCAAACTGGTTGTTTTGCCTACCAAAGATGTGGCAACAGATTGTATTCTCATTGAAGGAGCCTAGCAATTGTAGCAACGAGTTTTTTTCCTCACTAAACATGCCTAACTTCTATCTCAACTAATTGTTTAGCTCACTGAAGGTGCCCAACGTCTATGCCGATGGGTTGTCTTGCCCACCTAAGATGTACAAATCGACTGTATTCTTAGCGAAGGCACCTAGCGACTTTGCCATTAGGCTATTTTCTCACTGAATGTGCATATCAATTATGTCAATGGGTTGTTGTGCTCACAGAAGGTGCCCACGGACCATGCTAACATGCTATTTTACTATAGAAGGTTCCCAACGATAGTCCCAATGGGATAATTTCTCATGAAAAGTGCCTAACAACTATGGAAATAGGTATTTTTGATCACTTAAGTGCCCGTTGACCATGCCAACTAGTTGTTTCACCTATTAAAGATAAGCATAGGGCTATTTTCTGACCTAAGGTGTCTATTGATCATGCCAACCGGTTGTTTTGTACATATTTTCTCACCAAAGGTGCCTAGCAATAGTGACTATGGAATGTTTTTTCAATGAATGTGCCCAACAATTGTGCCAATGGGCTATTTCCTCAATGAATGTGCCTATAGACAATCTAAACTAGTTGTTTAGCTCACTGAAGGTACCCAACAATCTTGCCAACGAGTTGTTTAGCCTAGCAAAGATGTGGCAATTCACTATTTCTTACCAAAAGCGTCTAGCGACTATGCCATTAAACTATTTTCTCATCGAATATGCCTAAAAATTGTATCAATGACATGTTTTGCTCATTGGAGGTGCCTAGTGACTAATCCAATGGGTTAATGGATTGTTTGGCTAGCCAAAGGTGCCTGTGGACTATGCAAACTAGTTATTTTGCCCACCAAAGATGTGCAAATAGGGTTTCTCCTCACTAAATGTGCCTAGAGACTATGCCAACTAGGTTTTTTAGCTCACCTAAGGCGCCTAGTGATCATGCCAACGGGTTGTTTTACATATCAAAGATATGCCGTCAGGTAATTTCTTACCAAAAGTAGCTAACGACTATGCCATTGGATTATTTTCTCACCGAATATGCCTGACAATTGTATTAGTGACTTGTTTTGCTCATTGGAGGTGCCCAGTGACCTAGCCAATGGGTTGTTTTCTCACCGAAGGTGACTAGCAGCAGTGCCAATAAACAGTTTTCTCATCAAAAGTGCCCAGTGACTGCATCAAAGAGTTGTTTTCCTCACTAAAGGTGTCTGTTGACCATGCAAACTAGTTGTTTTCCCCACCAAAGATGTGCCAACAAGTTGTCTTCTCACTAAAGGTGCCCAGCAACTGTGCCAACGGACTGTCTCCTCACTGAACATGCCCAGCGACTGTGTCAACTATATTTTTAGCTCACCTAAGGTGCCTAGCTCACCAAAAATGTGCTGACGGGAAATTTTCTTACAAAAGGCACCAAACTACTGTGAAATCAGGTTGTTTTCTCACAAAATATGCCCAACGATTGTGCCATTTGGTTGTTTTACTTATCGAAGGTGCCTAATGGCCATTTCAATGAGCTGTTTTCCTCGCCAAACACCTATGACTGCAACAACTAGTTGTTTAGCTCACTGAAGTTTTCCAGTGACCGTGCCATGCCCTCCAAAGATGTGCCAATGGGTTGTTTTCTCACCGAAGGTGTGAAGTAACTGTGCCAATGGGTTGTTTTGCAAACTAAAGATGTGCTAGAGGGTTGTCTTTTGATCAAAGATGCCTAGCAACAGTGCTGATATGCTCTTTTAGCCACCAAAGTAGCCCAATGATAATGTCACAAAGCTCTTTTCTCATCGAAGGTGTCCAATGACAGTGCCAATAGGCTTTTTTTTTATCGAGGGTGTCGAATTACTCTGCCATCAGACTATTTTTTCAGTAATTGTGCGAAAGAATATATGAATGGGTTGCTTTCCTCACCGAACACCTATGACCGCAACAACTAGTTGTTTAGCTCACTGAAGTTTCCCAGTGACCGTTCCATGCCCTCCAAAGATGTGCCAATGGGTTGTTTTCTCACCGAAGTGTGAAGTGATTATGCCAATGGGTTGTTTTTCAAACTAAAGATGTGCTAAAGGGTTGTCTTCTGATCAAAGATGCCCGGCAACAGTGCTGATGTGCTCTTTTAACCACCAAAGTAGCCCAGTGATAATGTCACAAAGCTCTTTTCTCATCGAAGGTGTCCAATGACAGTGCCAATAGGCTTTTTTTTATCGAGGGTGTCGAATTACTCTGCCATCAGACTATTTTTCAGTAATTGTGCGAAAAAATATATGAATGGGCTACTTTCCTCACCAAAGGTGTCTAACGTTTGTACTGTTAGATTGTTTTCTCACCGATTGTGCTTAACAATTATGTCAATAGGTTATTTTACTTATCGAAGGTTCTCAGTGATCATGTTAATGGGCTTCTTTCACATCGAAGATGCCTAGTTACTGTGTCAATGGGCTCTTTTTCCCACCAAAGGTACTCCACCATAATGCCACATGCTCTTTTCTCACCAAAGGTGTCTAGTGATAGTGCCAATAGGTTGTTTTCTCAACGAAAGTGCATGTAATTTTGCCAATGGATTTTTTCTTACTCGACGTGCCAAGCAAATGTGTCAATAGTTAGTTTTTCTCATCGAAGATGCCTAGCAACTATGAAAACGGGTTGTTTTTTTTACCGAACGTGCCTAACAATCATAGCAATAAGCTCATTTGCCTACTAAAGGTGTCCAACGTTTGTACTATCAGGTTGTTTTCTTAACGAATGTGCTTAACAATTATGTCAACAGGTTGTTTTACTTGTTAAAGGTGCTTAGTGACCATGCCAACGGGCTTCTTTCACATCGAAGGTGCCCAGTAGCCGTGTCAATAGGCTCTTCTGCGCACCAATGATGCTCAAAGACAATGCCACGGGCTCTTGTCTCACTGAAGGTGTTTAGTGACTATGTCAACAGCTTGTTTTCTCAAAAAAAGTGGCAAGTAGCCTTTCCAATGAATTTTTCCTTATTGAATGTGTCAAGTGACTATGTCAATAGTTGTTTTCCTCACCGAAGGTGCCCAGCAACCATAAAAATGGGTTATTTTCTCGTTGAAAGTTCCCAGTAACCATACCAGTGGCTCTTTTGCCCACTAAAGATATACCCAGCGATAATGTTAAAGGGCTCTTTTCTCATTGAAGTAGTCCAACGATAGTGGCAACAAGTTGTTTTCTCACTGAAGGGGCCCTGTGACTTTACCGATGTGATGTTTTCCCAATAAAGATATGCTAATGAGTTATTTTCATTCTGAAGGCACCCAATGACTGTGTCATTAGATTGTCTACTCACCAATTGTGCTGAAAGATTGTGTCAATGGGTTGTTTCCCTTACCGAAGGTGCCCATTGACAAAGGCCATGTGTTGTTTTGCCCACTAAATGTGCGACAATAGGTTGTTTTCTCACTAAAGGTGCATGACCATTTTGCCAATCGGTTGTTTCCTCACCAAATGTGCCCCACAACTGTGTCAACTAATTATTTAGCTCACCAAAGGTTCCCAGCAATCGTGCCAATGTGTCCTGCCTATTAAAGATGTGCCAACAAGTTATTACCTTACTGAAGGCACGCAAGGACTTTGCCATCAAGCTTTTTCTCATCGAATGTGCCCTGCGCCTGTGTCAACAGGTTATTTTGTTCACTATTTGTGCCCAATAACAATGCCAATAAGTTGTCTTCCCATCAAAGGTATCAAACAACTGTGCTGATGCACTCTTTTTCCCGCCAAAAGTGCCTAATGATAATGTCAAAGGGCTCTTTTCTCATTGAAGGTGTCTAATGACAATGCCAACAAGATGTTTTCTCACCTAAGGTGGTCATTGAACATGCCAACACGTTGCACCAAAGATGTGTTAACGGTTTGTTTTCTTGCCGTAGGCACCCAATGACTGTGTCATTAGATTGTTTTCTATCCAATTATGCCAAACGGTTGTGTCAATAGATTGTTTTGCTCAACGAAGATACCAAGCGATAAAAACTACATGCTTTCTTGCCCATCAAACTTATGTCAATGGGTTGTTTTCCTGCCAAACTTACCCAATGACCTTGCCAATGGGCTGTTTCCCTACTAAATGTGCCTTGTGACTGTGTCAACTAGGTGTTTAGATCACCAAAGGAGCCCAACAATTGTGTCAATAGATTGTTTTGCCCACCAAAGATGTGTGAATGGGTTGTTTTCTCGCTGAAGGTCCCTAGCAACCACGCCAATGGGTTGATTTCATACCAAAGCTAAGTGTCTGTCAACTATGACAACTAGTTATTTTGCCCATCAAAGATATGCAAAGGGTTATTTTCTAACTGAAGTTGCCCATCGACCATTCAAACTAGTTGTTTTGCACACCAAAGATATTCCAACGAGTTATTTTCTCACCGAAGGTGCCTAGCGATGGTGCCTACATAACGTTTTTTGAATATAGCTGCCCAATAATCATGCCAATCAGCTGTTTTCTCATTGAATGTGCCTAACAACTATCTAAATGAGTTGTTTAGCTCACTGAAGGTGCCCATCAACCTTGCCAACGTGTTGTTTAGCCTACTAAAAATGTGGCAACGTGTTGTTTCCCTCTGAAGGGCACCCAGTGACTGTGCCATTAGGTTGTTTTCTCACCAAATGTTTCCAGCGATTATGTCAATGACTTGTTTTGCTCACCAAAGGTGCCCAATGACAAAGCCTATAGGCTATTTTCTAACCGAAGGTCCCTAATAATAATGCTAATGGATAGCTTTCCCATCGAAAATGCGCAGTAACCGTGTCAGTGGGTTGTTTTGCTCGCCAAAGGTGCCTTTTGACCATGCAAACTAGTTGTTTTGCCCACCAAAGATGTGCCAACTAGATATTTTCTCACCAAAGATGCCCAGCAACTATGCCAAAGGGCTGTCTCCTCACTGAACATGGCCAGTGACTGTGTCAATTACTTTTTTAGCTTACTAAAGGTGCCCAGTAACCAAGCCAAGGGTTGTTTTGCATACCAAAGATGTGCCAATGAACTATTTTCTTATAAAAGGCATGCGACGACTGTGAAATCAGGTTGTTTTTCCACTAAATGCACCTAACAATTGTGTCATTTGGTTGTTTTATTTATTGAAGGTGCCTAGTGACCATGCCAACAAGCTGTTTTCTCACTAAAGATTCCTAGCGATAGTGCTAATGGGTTGTTTTCTCACCAAAAGTGCCCAGCGATGGTGTCAATGACTTACTTTGCTCACCGAAGGTGTTCATTGACTATACCAACTAGTTATTTTGCCCACCAAAGATGGGGTAATGGACTATTTCCTTGCTAAACATGCTTAGCAACTATGTTAATTAGTTGTTAGCTCACTGAAGGTGCCCAGAGACCATATCAACGGGTTGTTTTCCCAATCTAAGATGTCCCAACAGGTTGTTTTCTCACCCAAGAAGCTCAGTGACCTTGCTAACGAGCTGTTTTCCTACCAAAGATGTGCTAATGGCTATTTTCTTATTGAAGGATCCCAATGATTGTGTCAAAGGGTTTGTTTTGTTCACCAAAGGTTCCCAGCAATAAAGGCTAAGGGTTTTTTTTCCTACCAAAGGCATGCTAATAGGTTTTTTTCTTACAAAAAGTGCCTAGCGATTGTTGGAACAAGCTGTTTCCTTGTCGAATGTGCCCTGCGACTTTGTTAATTGATAGTTTAGCTCATCAAAGGTGTCCAGCGACTGTGCTAATGGGTTGTTTTGCCAACCAAAGATATGCCAATGGGATGTTTTCTTACTTAAGATACCTAGCGACACTGTCATTAAGTTGTTTTCTGACCAAATATGCACTACGATTGTGTCAACGAGTTGTTTTGCTTAATAAAGGTTCCCAATGACCATGCCAACAGATTTTTTTCTCACGAAAGGTGCCCAATGACCATGTCAATAGGTTGTTTTCTCATCGAAGGTGTCAGATGACTATGCCAATAGGTAGTTTTATCACTGAAGGTGCTCGGTGAGCATACTAATGAGTTGTTTTTCAACCAAAGATGTGCAAATGAGTTGTTTTCTTATTGAAGGTGCACAATGACTATGGCATCAGACTGTTTTCTCACCAATTATGTTGAGTGATTGTGTTAACAGGTTGTTTTGCTTATCGAAAGTGCCCAATGACACTGCCAACGTGCTATTTTACTCACCAAGGGTGCCCATAGGCTGTGCTAATGGGCTCTTTTCCCTACTGAAGGTGCCCAATGATAATGGTATTGGGTTTTTTTGCCCAATGACAATACCAATGGATTGTTTAAGTCATCGAACTTACCCTGTGACCATGCCAACAAGCTAATTTGCTCACCTAATGTGTACCAACGAATGATTTTCTCACCGATTGTGCCAGTGGGCTTTACTGCTCAACAAAAGTTCCCAATGACAAAGCCAAAGGGCCCTTTTGTCACCAAAAATGTCTAGTGATAGTGCCAACAGGTTGTTTTTTCAACAAAGGTGCCTACTAACTATGCAAATATTTTTTTTCATACTACACTGCCCAATGATTACATCAACAGGTTGTTTTGCACACGGAAGGTGTCTAACGACCTTTCCAATGGGTTGTTATCTCACCGACGGTGCCAAGAAACCTTGCTGTTAGGATTTTTTACCTACCAAATGTACCCAACGTTAATGTCAAAGGGCTCTTCTCTCACTGAAGGTGTCCAACGAAACTGCTAACAAGTTGTTTTCTCCCAAAAGGTGCCTAGTGAACATGCCAAGGAGTTCCTTTCCCACTAAAGAATTGCTAATAGGTTGTTTTCTTACCATAGGCGCCCAATGACTATACGATCAGAATGTTTTCTCAACAATTATGTCGAACAATTGTATCAGTAGGTTGTTTTTCTCACCGAAGTTGTCCAATAACAAAGGCCACTGGTTGTCTTGTCCACTGAAGGTGAGCCAACCTGTTGTTTTCTCACCAAAGGTGCCCAACGACCTTACCAATGAGCTATTTCCTGATCAAACACCTACGACTGTAACAACTAGTTGCTTAGCTCACCGAAGGTGCCTACTGACTGTGCCAATGGGTTGTTTTTCCTACCAAAGATGTGCCAACTGGTTGTTTTCTCACTAAAGGTGCCTAGCGACCTTTCCAATAGATTGTTTTACACACCAAAGATGTGCCAACGAGTTGTTCTCTCATCAAAGATGCCCAACAATAGCGCTGATGGGCTCTTTGGACCACTAACGTGAAAACGATCTAGAAGGGGGGGTTAAATATATCTTTTAATTTTTTCGTAAATTTCTACAAAAACAAAGAATTAGAACACACACAAAATAAATAATCAAAGTTAAAATGTAAACAGAGTAGGGAAGAAAG
>JANZXR010078399.1:0-11140 GCA_027575705.1 Erythroxylum echinodendron
TTTCCAATAGTTTATTAGAGAACTTCAGAACTAATTAAGGTTTAAGATAGGTTATGAATTGAGAAATTACAACTTTCGTAATCAGATTAGGGTTTATGATTTAGGTTTAATGTTTATAACTTACGAGGGAGTAATCAACCCTGGGATAGTCTAGAACCAACAATCTGATCATTCATAATCAATTAGGTTAACATTAAGGATAGGTAAAATTCCCTTCTCTCAATTGCTAATTTTTTTTGGTTAATTCTTGGGTGTGTTGCAATTTCTTAATAATTAGCATATTCGTATTTATTCTTAATTTTATTGATTGAACTAAATTCTCATTTTTAGTTTCGTGCATCTTGGATTTTTCTTATTATTTATGGCCTTAAATTTTAGGATTAGATTAACTTCATCCTCGTGGGATCGACACCTTTGGTACTATATTAATGAACCGTGCGCTTGTGGATTATCAGAGGTTAATAATTAGAAATTACACTCAACCAACCACCCGATTAAAAAGGTAAATTTTTCCACCTTAACAAGAACATCCTTAATTAAACCTCTCAGATGGTGAATTAATCGATCATCCATCTGCAAACTCACCATAGTTAGTGTTATTATCCTAACTTCATCTTTTGGTATAAAGTTAAGGTGTCATACTTATGCCAACTACTAAGTCTACAAAAGCCTTATCCACTTTGACACTACCTCTGGTGCAAGCAATGTAAAAATCCATTGGATCATTTTGTTTCCATGTTAAGGTTGCCAATTCATTAGAGTTCTCCATACTTCTTACTCCTCTAACCAGCTTTTTCAACTCCTTCATCTTGATTAATTTCTCATGTATAGATTCCATAAGAGTGGGTCGTGTTTTCAACTACTCTATTACCTCAAAGACTTCCTTCAACTCCATTTCTTTTAACTTTCGTGTGATAAAATGGGGTATGGAATTGTAGGTCTATACTCCTTGATTTCCTAAGTTATGTTCATTGAGTAGGAGATTTTTGTTTTCTTTTCCCTATCTTCTTCATCTTAGTGAAGCTTCTCCTTTATAGCTTGATTGACATCCATGATTCTTTCCTTTAGGTTTGTTTCTGTGAAAGGCTCCTCACATTTTGTGCAGACAGTGCATCTAACAACTGGCCTATTTGGACATCCAAATTGTGAATAAAGAATGCATGATTCTTTATGACTTGTTGAAATTTTTCTTCTAATCTTTTATGCACATCATCTATGCTTCCAATCTTATCTAAGAATTTCTATAATTTGGCATCCGTGGAATTAGATTTCTCCTATTGAAAACTAGGTGGCCCTTAAGGCCAAAATTGACCTCTAGCATTATTTGACCAAGAAAATTTTGGATGATTCTTCCACACAGCATTACCTTGCATCAGGAGGCAGTCGATGGTATCATAATTATCCTAGTCATATGGCTCGCATCTTTGTTGAATGGCCTTAATAGGGGTTGAAGAAGAAACTTTCATGTTGTTCAGCTGTCTAGTCAAGTTGTCGATATTATCTTGTATTTCTATAATTTGTTGAACAGTTAAAACTCCATTTTACTCACAGATGGTTACGGTTTTATACTTTGATCATTTGTCTAAAGACAACTATTACTGACCATTTCTTCTAGTAGCTCCTCTGCTTCATCAATAGTCTTTCGCATAAGTGATCCACCTGATGCTACATCTATGGTACCTCTCTTAGGTGGATTGGCTCTACTACAGAAGTTTGTAAAAGAAATTCTTTTAGTAAGTTGTGATATGGACACCTCCTTTGCAAATCCTTATATCTCTCCCATGCCTCGTAAAGTGATTCCCCATCACCCTGTTGGAAGTTCATGATTTCTTTTATCATCATTATCATCTTAGTGAGGGGAAAATACTTTTCTAGGAATGCACATACCAATTGCTCCCACGCTGTGATGCTTAAAGTGAGACCAAGCTAATGCTCAATGTAAAAGGGAAAAGACTCATCCTAACAGAAGGTATCACATATTTGGAGGAAGTTCCCTATATATGCATTAGGATCCTCATTGGTCAATTCATATAATTGCATATCTATTTACAACATGTTCAGTAGGGCTGGCTTTATTTTGAATGAAGGTGCTTAAATAAGAGCTCTAGCAACACCTTAATTAGTTCCATTAAATCACAATCTTATGAAACCCATAAGGGTTTAAGGTTGGTTCCCCTAATTTTCTCCTTGCTGAAACTCTTGATGAAATTTCATAACTATTGATTCTTCAATTTCTTATTCTTGGCGTTTGGTTCTTCAAATGGCTCATTCCAAACGAGCAATATCGAGTGCTAGGGTTTCAACGATCCGATTTGAACTTTGAGTGACACTTGTGTTATTGTAAATACATAGGCATAAGAGGGATGAGAACGCCTTGGACTACAAAAACTAAACTAATACTACTACAACCTAGCAATGGTGCCAAAAACTTATTAAGTAGCAAGTTTTACAATTTTCAATTCCTTAAAATACCACAATTGCACGGGTCATGAATTGTAGTACGTGAGGTGTTGATCTCATGAGAAGTTGGTGAATTAATCTAATTCTAGGTTATCTAAGGCCTAAAGCATTATTAAAAAAATGAAAATAAAAGCTGAGTAGAAAATTAAACATGTGAATACGGACAGACCAAAAATTAATTTATAAAATTAACACAAAAGAATTCAAATTAGGCAACAAAATTAACAATGGAAAATCACACAAGAATATTTACCAAATTATGATATAGGGGATTTTTCCTATCATCAATGCTAACCTAGTCATTTATGAGTTAATAAGGTGTCAGTTCTAGACTAAGGAAGGGATGATTACTCTCTCTTGAGTTATAATCACAAGCCCTAGATAAAAATCTCTAATTAGGTTAAGTACCGAACATGTAATCTTTCAATTACAAATAGCCTTATCCCTAATAAGTTCTTAAGCTCTCTAATAAACAATCAGGTCTCACACGAGATCTCTCTTTATATAATAACTAATTTAATTACTTATGTGGTCTATTGGATCATTTAACTCTCATTAATCCAACCCAATCATTTTACATTGGTTCACTCTCTCGATTTATTACCGAAGCATGAAGTTATAGTTATTAATCAAAACACCAATAGGTTAACACAAAAATAACTAGATTAACATTAAATTAAGTCAAAATCCCTAAAGAAAGTTATAACTTCGTCATTAGCCCCAAATCCATCAACATCATCATATACATCTTATACATTTAAAGAAAAGAAATAAAAAAGATAAATGAAAATGTCACTTAGAAAGGGACCGGGATGGCTCGAGAAAGCAGCAGCAACCAAAGCCTACTTCTCTCTCCTCTTCTCACTCTTCTTTCTCTTCTTCTTCTTTCTTCTTGGAATTTTCCCAAATTGGCAAAAAATGGAGCTCAAAAAATTAAGATTTTTTCCTTCTCTATAGTCGTTTCTATTTAGGGTAAAATCTAGGTTTTATCCTGGCACAAAAAGTTCAAAATAACCTTACAAAGTTGAGTTTTCGAATCTAATCTGTGTCTACTGTCACGCAAACCATGCTCGTGGCCCATAGTGTCATGATCATGGCACTCAATTTTGCTTTTTTTCACGTTCGTGGCCTTGGGCCTTGCTCTAGGCTTCCTTTGATTCTCCTCCATTCTTCAAAATTAGATCTGAAATACTAACAAACACATCAAGGCACCTCAAATACACAAAATTTAAGCTCAATAGTATGCTCTAACCTATAAAACACTCAAAACACAGATGTTTAATTAATTGACCCATTATTAATCTAAACATGCAATACTCATTCAATTTAACAACTAACCACATACTAAACTACCCACTAAAACATTATGTAACCTACCACTATCAGATATCTTGACTTAATTAAAATATATCCGTCAATTCTTTACTTTGCCATTGAATATTGATTTGAATTAGTAAGCATAAGGATGATAGTTAAAATAAAAATGCTTTTATAAGTCATATTTTTAATAATCGTTGAAATAATCAAGTTGTATATTATTTACACACATAAATCTATCTTTTTTGTGAGCTTTTGAGCTAAAGAAAAAAAATTGAAAAATTTTTAATCTCTTTTTGTTCTTTCATGTATGTTATCGTGTGTAGTCTAATGATTCTAAAACTTACTTTTATTATATATATTGAGACCACAATTGTTAAATTAAAAGCATTGAAATGATAAAGGCACTTAGATTCAACATGTTGTTTAGGCCTATTTCTTTGATAATTACCATGCTTTAATTTATCCCTTAGGAATAACCAAAGTGAGCCTTAGCCTTTTTCATTGTCTATAATCCCAATTATTAAGCTTTATCCTATTTTTCTTTGAATCCTTTTTATTGTTTTGAACCCTGAAGGTTAATTGCATTACTTACTTGTTCAAAACTTTAAATTTTGAAGGGTCCGATATTTCTTTAATTGGGGTACATAATGAATACTTGAACTTATATTAAGAAAAAAGAGCATAAAATAAGAAAAGAAGAAAAATATATAGTGCCATTAGTTTTATAATGAATGGACATACGTATATTGCGCACAAGTTTCGTGTAATATTCATTTTAGTAAATTTCCTTCCAATTAACCATTTTTATCTTCCCAATCATACCTTACCTAAGCCTAATTACAATCCTTATAAAGACCTTTTAATTTTTGTTTCTAGTTTACATTTGTGGTGGAGATGTGATAATATTGCAAGCCTATAATAAAAGTCCCACTATGCATTAATTTAAGAGTTTAATACTTTTCACCCTAAAAACTTGAGTACATTGAGTGAAATATTAGTAAGGGGTGTAAAGATTTATGATTTTGATTTCAATAAGATTATTGATGTGATTATTATTAATATTGACTTAGGAAGTTAGTTTTAGGATAACTTTATTCTACTTGTATATTAATTTGATTAATATGATATAATGATTTATAGTATGAATGGATAAGTTGAGATTAACAAAGGATAGATGGTGTGAGATTTATAATTTTGATTATGATTTGCATGAGGATAAGCAAAAGCTTAAGTATCTAGATGTTTGACAAATGTAAAGTTTGCTATATTTATACACTCATATTTAATGTATTTTGCATGATATTTGTAATTTTATTGTATATTTTGTAATTTAATTCACTCCAATTGCATTTATAGGTGATAATTACATTTTTGGGCCAAAAAGAGAAGAATTTGAATGAAAACACAAAATAAAACAAAATTTTGAAGCAATTAGGACATACACGGTCATGTCTGTGCCCATATAAATCTCACAACCAGTGCAAAATCACAAAGCCTAGAGATTTTGGAATAAATACGATCTAATACATGCACGTGTATCAAAACATGTATGTCCCAAAAACACTAAAATTTACTATAAAAGAACATAAATGGAGGAAAATTGAGGGAGAAGAATTTTGGAGACGATTCCAAACACAGAAAGCTTATAGAAGTGATGATATTGATCCAAAAATGTGAAGAATGTGAAGAATTTATCAAGAGATCTAATAGATTACAACATCAAATCTTAAACTTGAGAGAACATTCAATAGAAGAGAAAAAGAGATTTAGAATTATGATTTCTTTATATTCTATTCATTTTTCTTCCTGTTTATCTTTGATTTTGTTTTCTATTATGTGTAGTTAAATGCTTTTTACTGTCTAGGTGTGATGAACCCTAGGTGGGAAAACAATATTTCTTGATTCTTTTATTTACTGCAATTATTTTGATTGACTTATTGTGATTCAATTATGTTTTTTATATGTTCTAATGGAACTAGAATATTACTACATATCTTATTTCAATTATGTTTTTATGTGTTCTAATGGATCTAAAATATTAGTATATATGTGATTTCATAACATAAAGATTGAGAAATCTTGTGTATGAATAGATCTATTGTAATTGAAATGAGTTGATTGCAAACCTAGAGATAGGTCAACATAAATGCTCTAGATTAGGGTCAAACCTAATAACAGAATTTATAAATCAATAATATAATCCTAGGAACTTTAACTAGAAAGAATTTAGTTAATCACCCTATGGATTAGTTGTTAATAATCTCGAGACTATTAACATAAAATAGGAATTTCCACGATCCAATAATAAAAAATAGATTTCATGATAAAAGGTTAATTATTTAAGGGTTTTCAGAGGGATTTATCACCTAGACACTAATCTTAAGTTATCTAAGTAATTTCCTCTATTCTTCTTTCATTATTGTTTCCTAATTTATTTTATTTGTTTTAATATTATTTTTAATTAAAACCAAAAGTCCATTTTGTAGGCTCGATAATAGGAAAAAGGTAACTACTAGTAATTACTGTCTTTATGTGATCAACTTATACTTGCCTATACTAGTTATAGCTACGCTATGCACTTATGGTTAATTCAAATATTAACAAACTAAAATTAGTCAATCAATAGATTGCTTTATTCTTGATTATTGCCTTGCTTTATTATTCCAAATGTTTGTTTTATTTCTTTTTCATATAATTGTATCCTAGATAATTAAGTTTGTGAATAATTGGTGTTAATCCTAACTCCTCATAAGATTAACTTGTGCTAATGAGTGCCAGCTATAGTTGCACCATACACCTACAATGATGCTTTCATTAAGTTATTTGCATCATTTTTAGTGACTAGGCATTGATATTGGTTGATTTACAAACTAAATAGACTAGGCTTTTTGTTTTTTTATTACTATTTTTTTCTTTGCTCTATTTTTTCTCGTTTTTCTTCTCACTATTTATAAAATTGTATTCTCTTGATTCACAAAACTACTCCAAAAATATTCAATTAGATATGAAGCAATCTTATAAATAATTAATTTCATAATTAAGATCTCTCTTCAATTATTCGTTAATCTAATAATTATAGGTCTATTAAGTTACCAACTCTTGTTGCGCACCTTAAAACTAATGACTTGATATACTATCTCGATTTATTATTAAGTTTATATATGATAATTATCACAAACATACATAGATGTATTGAATTCAATAAGAAATAAGGTACATAAAAGAATTCAAAAACAATCCTTAGTAAGGATCTAGAAAACCATAATCATCTTAAACATCTTAAAAACCCAAATAAACATCCAAGACAATGAAAGAAATAAAGGGGAAAGAAAGAAAACTAGCTAGTTGGAGTCTTGATCTCGAAATATGGAATTTCTCTTAAGCTCTTCTTGATGTATCCTCTTTGATTTGCTTTGATGTAATGGCTACCACCTCTTTTTAGTGTTTTTCAAGTTATTTTATAGTGTATTATGTTTATAGGGTTATGTCTAGAGTTTCTCCATTTTGTTCAGTTCCAAAAGTAGCCCTGAACCTTCAAAACACGAAAAAAGTCATGCCCAGTAAGTGAATGATCGTGTCTCACATTGTTTGCTCCTTTTTGTCACTATCGTGCTTTATGTCTTCATCGTGCCTTTCTGCATCTAACTTCTTCTTCATTCTTCAATTTCTTGATTTTCAACTCTCACAAAAACCTCTTGAAACATAAGATTAAGATTAAATTCTCACTCTAAACTAAACAAACATTTAGAACATATTGAAACACTAACAATAACACAATTCTAAGCCTATACATATGGTAATCATCCAAGAAACACTTAAAAACACTCTTAAATACTTAAAAAACATGATATAATCTACACGTATAAATTTAATTCATCAAATTTAATGAAAATATGGAGCCAATTGAGGATCAGTTAAGGGTGTCTTATGTATGGAATCCATAATTTTCCAGTAAAAAAGTATGGAGACATACTAAGAAGTGGTTACAATAGACAATTTCAAGGAAATTAGAAAAGCATCCCCTCCCAGTTGCTAATATCAAACAATTCAAGTAATGAGAGCAATCCTACACACAATGAGGAAGTAACAATTATGGTTGAAAATGACATCTTAGTCATCAACATACCACACAAGGTAGTAGATACAAAGAAGAGGATTAAACAAACAAGTCATAAGGGCATTTCAATTGGAACTCCAAATAAAAATGCTTAGCACATAGAGAACTCCAAACATCAGTTTGAACCTATAATTAGGAGAAAATCAAATAGGAAGAAGAAAGCTCCATATATCGAGATACCATCATGAGTATATTGGAATGAAATATTAGAGGATCAAATGCTCCTAACAAAAAAATTTTGATCAGAAGTGTGATTAATCAAAATAAAGATATGATAACTACAATTTTGGAATCTAATATGAAACAAGGTAATTGTAACCTTCTTAGCTTTTTTCCTAATCAATAGAGAGAAATCACAAACCATAGTTGTCATCTTAATGACTCTTCAGCTATGACAGTTACCACAAGGCACATTGTAGATCAGAGCATACACCTTGTGGTGTCTTTCAGGAACTCATACCAAACACTACTTATTTCATTTATCTATACTCAAAATAGCTATAATCAGAAGGCTTTTCTATGGAATCAAAATTTTAAACAACACTTATCCTTGGATCCTTATTAGGGACTTTAATTCAATCCTTAAAGCTGATGAAGCTTAAGGATGCAGATCTATTAGAAATCCTTGCTTTAAGTTGAGGGATTGTGTATATGATACTCAACTATTTGACATTCCTTTTAGAGGAAATCTCTTCATTTAGAGCAATAAATAATCTTAAGCACATTTCATAAGAAAGAAATTGGATAGCATCCCGACAAATATTTAATGGTTTATAGGCTTCCCAAACTACTTCTCCACTTACTCCTACAATAAACTCTCAAACAACACACCCATTAGTAGGATTAGATGAAGCTATATGGAATGCTTTAATGTCAAGATTTAAAAGAACAAGCAATTCAGTTACGGAAGGAAATTACAAATTATTAAGCAGGGAATAAAGTAGCTATTCAAGGAAAACATTAGAAATACCCATCTTCGCCTAAAAACTACTAGGAAAGATCTGAAGAATGTTCAGCAAAATCTCAACAACAATCTTTTATATAGAAAGCTTCAGATATTGGAGAAGACTATCGTGCATAATTTTTTAAAGGCTTTAACATATGATTTTTCCTTTATGAAGCAAATATCTTGTATGGAATAGTTTAAGAGTGGGGACATAAACACTTTCTTTTTCACAAGGATATAATTTCTAGAAGAGCTAGTAGCAAAATTATTTCACTGGGAAATAACAATCAAAGGTTAGACTCTTAGCTTAAATTATTAGAAGGGGCCTTCAGCCACTTTTCAAGCATGATGAACTTGCTAACCAATGCTCCTTCATCCAATTTTTAGCCTAAAGAAATCTTATAAGGGTGTATAACAGCTTAGGTAGCAAAAGGATATATAAACTTGTGTCTTTATAGGAGATTAAAGAGATGTTGAAACCCTTACATCCCTATAAAGCACTTGGTCCTAATGGTTTAAACGCAAACTTTTTCATTAAATCCTAGCCTCTTACAATGAACTTAGCTTCAGATGTTATATTGGAATTTTTCAATAAAGGCTCCCTATTGTAAGAGCTCAGAAAACTTTCATCACTCTCATTCCAAAGTCTAGTGAGCATGTTATATTGGAATTTTTCAATAAAGGCTCCCTATTGTAAGAGCTCAAAAAACTTTCATCACTCTCATTCCAAATTCTAGTGAGCATGTTATATTGGAATTTTTCAATAAAGGCTCCCTATTGTAAGAGCTCAAAAAGCTTTCATCACTCTCATTCCAAAGTCTAGTGAGCATAAGTATTTCTCATAATTTCGTCTCATAGCTTGCTACAACTCCATTTACAATTTGATTTCCAAAATCTTAGTTCACATATTGAAAAATATTCTTCCAAATCACATTGATACAAGTGAAGGTGCTTAAATCCCTTGTAGAATCATAGGTGACAACATTCTGTTATTATAAGAGTTAGTGAGGGCTTATTCAAAAAAGAAAGGTAGATCAAATTGTTGTTTTAAGATTGATATGAAAAAAGACTATGGCAGTGTTGATTGGAATTTTCTTATCAAAATTTTCACTACTATGGAGTTTTCTAATCCCTTCATTCAATGGATTACCTATAAAATCATTCAAAGGCTGCAAAGAAATTTACTTGATTAGATCTTAAGAGAGAGTAATCAAGAACTTAAAAAAATCTTAGATCAAATATAAATTGAATTAATAAAATTAAGGGAAACAAAATAAGTATAGAATAGATCATAAGGATTCAACTTTGATCAATCTCACTTTTATTGGCATCTCAATTGTTTGTTTTCTTATTTGTTTCCTTTTATTATTTATTTCAATTTCTGTTATTTAACTTAATTCAAATCAAATTTGTAGTACCTTGGAAAAAGTTTGGTTCAAAATTTTTAAGTGTCCATAGTCCTCGTAGGAATGATGCCCTTGATACGAAAAAATACAATCCGTATACTTATGATAACGGGGGTTTTATTATCATATTGAACTCACTTAACAAGTTTTTAAAGTGGTTGCTGGGGAGTTTTAGCATCTTATATGATTTGATTTCCTTTTATTTAAGGATTTGATACTTTTCTTATGTGAGTGTAAGCACCTGAATTAAAAAAATAAAATAAAATAATTCAACAACTTCAAATTGGAAACACTGAGCTAGATGCAGCATGTTATTGGACACCATTAATATCTCAAAGTGATGAGGAGTAAAAGGTCAATGACATGAAGGAAATTGCCATTCAAAAAGAGAAAGAAGGAAGTTGCCATTTAATAAAGCCCTTCCATACTGGTGAAGTTCTCTCTATCCGTCGGAACCTTTGCATATATTTTTGTTCACAAATAGCTCTTCCAAATGAAATTATAAAAACAATTGATCAAATTCGCAGAGACTTTCTATAGAGTGCAGGACAAAAGTTCCTAAGATAAGTTTAACATATGTTTTCAAACTTATAAAAAATTGGTAGTCTAGGCATCACCTCAATTCATCTTATGAATAAAATCTTTCTCGATAACCTATGATAGACGTTATGGGTTGATAAAGAGGCACTCTTGGTGCAGTGGATTCATTATATCTTAAAAGCTTGAAGTATATTGGCTGTTAATGCTAGTTCGAGCATCTCTCATGCCTCTAACTATTCATTATTATTGCTGCAGCATGGATGGTTGGTCTCTCTCTCGAATTTTCTATTCCACGTGCCAAAGAAAAGTCAATAGTCTACATCTATTATTTTGTTATTATTATTATTTATT
>JANZXR010078410.1:0-11139 GCA_027575705.1 Erythroxylum echinodendron
AAATTTTGAGGAGATTAAAAGTTGTACCAATTTAAGATTGAACATATGAGAGTAATAAAATGATAAATTTATTTTTTAAATACTTTCAAATATTAAAGTTTGATATGTATCTAAATATAAATTCCGAGACTGAAAAAGAAAACTTTTTTCTGCCCATATAAAGAACAAAACAGTAGCGTAGAATACTTGGTTAAGCCGATTCAATGAAACAAACATCCAAAGCTCAGTGGATCAGGTGGGCGCAGTTTTCTATTTTTTTAGTACAAAAGGAAAAGTAAATGTCCAAATCTAACTACAGTCTCCGCTCCTAGTGAGGGCACCATGTAAATCCTGATGCACCAGTTGAATGCATGGGGGAGGAATGTCTGGTAGAACGGACAGGCCTGGTGTTGTGAGAAAAGCAAGCGAGGCCAGGTGATCGGCAAAGAGATTCATATCTCGAAGGATATGCTGTAGGTGAAGAGTCTAGTCTCATCGCTGAAGCTCCTGGATGTTGCGGATTATTGAGCTGTTAACAGAAAAGTATCAAAAGGAGTTATAGAAGAAGAAAGGATGTTAATTACCTCCAAGGAATCCAGTTCTAGCTCCACGCGTCAGTAGCCCAGGTCCCATACCAGCTGAAGCTCGGAAAAGGCTCCTTAGAGTTCAGCCTGTAGAGGGGAACAAAGCCCGATCTGCTGTAAGAACCCACCACACCAGTGCCCTGCGCTATTGCGAATCAAGCCGCCAGCGGAGGCCAGACTAGTGCCTGGATGGACGGTTCCATCGGTGTTGACTTTGACCCAACCTGTAGGTGGTTTTGTCCAGCCGATTTGAGTTCCTATAGGGATTCTGATGGAGGGGACGGCTCGAGTGGTCACTCATTGTGCATGATAGATCTAGGCAACATAATCAAGTTCCTTCTGGGGAACGTCGGTTGGCCAGCGGAAGTTGTCTTCAAAGATACTCTTATTGCGCCATTGCCATAGAAACCAACAGGATGTGCCAAAGATGATGTTCCATTCAAAACGCTAGACGGGAGCCTGGTTGGCCAGATTGTCCAACACCCATTGCATTGCATTCAGTTGGGAGAAGGAAAAGTGGGAAAGGGTTTCAGGAAAGTGTGCCCAGTAGTTGGTGGCCTGCTTACAGTCACGTAAGGCATGCAAGATGGACTCAGCTTGATGACAGTCAGGGCATGTAGCATCTATGGAGATATGTCGGGCCACGTGCTGTTGGTTTGTGAGTAGTTTATCTTGAGCTAGGAGTCAGAGGAAAGATCGAATCCTCGGAGGTCCAGGACATTTCCATATGATCTGCCATATCTGATTGTAGGTCGTGGAGGGGGCTCCCTCAATGAGCATATACGTGGAGTATACCGAGAATTGTCTGGATGGTTCAGGTTCCCAGAAAAGGCAGTCGTCCCCTATCTGAGCATGAGGAGGCGCAATCGAAGAAATACTCATACATATGGACGAGGGGAGGTACCGTTGGATACTTTGCCAGTCCCAGTTTCCATTTACGTGAACCATATCCCTGACTTTGGAAGCCAATAAATGGGTTGGGGGGCAGTGGTCGCTCTTAGGTGGAGAGGTCCCCAATTGTCCACCCAGGTATCTATCCAAAAGTTGATTCGATCGCCATTGCCTAGTCTCCATTTAGTGCCTTGAAGGACGGATTGCCAAGTGGCTGTGATTCCCCACCAAATAACTGAGGCTCCTCACCACTCGACAGTTGGTGGGATTCAACGATCATCAACATAATATTTAGCCCGTAGGATTTGGACCTATAGAGCTTGGGGGTTGGTTAGTACGTTCCACCCTAGTTTAGTGAGAGGTGCGTCATTGGAAATTCTAGGTTTTTTAAGGCCTAGGCCGCTTGCTTGTTTGGGCTAGCAGACTACCTCCCATCTTACCAGATGTACTCGCCGTTGCCCATTCTTGCTTCCCCAGATGAAGACACGCATGAGTTTCTCGAGATCATCACAAAGTTTTCATGGTAAGTGCACGGTTTGTATAGTGTAAATCGGAAGGGAAGCTAAGACCGACTGGGTTAATGTAACTCGACCGGCTAACGATAAATCTCAAGCACTCCAGCCAGTAAGTTTCCACTGGGCCTGCTCCAGAATGTACTGGTAGGTGGTGCGAGAGGTACGCTCATGGATGAGGGGGACACCCAGGTATTTACCCAGGTTGGTGGTGGGTTTAAACTGTAGAGTTTGACTTAAGGAGCGCGCTGTGTCCCTGCTTACATTCTTGAAGAAATAGATACGGGTTTTATCCTGACTTATTTTTTGACCTAAGGTTGAACTAAACTGGTCCAACACCCTCAATATGACGTGTGTCTGGGAAGTCAAGGCTTCTGCAAAAAGCACGAGATCGTCTGCAAAGAATAGGTGGGAGATAGAAGGTCCTTTTCTGGTTAATTTAAAAGGATTCCAGTGACCAGTGTTGACAGCAGTAGTGATAAGGTGACCCAATCTTTCCATACATAGGACGAAAATGTAAGGTGAAAGTGGATCGCCTTGTCGGATCCCCCCATTCGGAAAGATGGGCCCAGTAAAGGTCCCATTCTAGGCAATTTGCATAGACACCGTGATAATACACTTCATGATGAGGCTGGTTAAAAGAGGCGGAATGCCAATCATTTGTAGTGTATCAAGGATAAAATCCCAACGGAGGCGATCATATGCCTTTTCCAGATCGACTTTAATTGCCTGGATACCAGTCTTCCCCATCTTTCGACGCATCGAGTGGATGGCCTCTTGCGCAATGATGATGTTATCCGTGATATGCCTACCAGGAACAAAGCTACATTGGATCGGCGCAACAAGCATGTCCAAATAGGGTTTCATACGGTTGACAATCACTTTTGAGATGGTTTTATACAAAACCGAACAAAGACTAATAGGTCGGAATTGGTTAAGGAAGATCGGGGATGCTACTTTAGGAATAAGAACAAAGATAGTGGTATTAAACTTAGGATCCCATCTCTCCTGGCGGAAAATCTGTTGAATGTAAGAAATAACTACTTGGCCAACCTGATCCCATTTTTATTAAAAAAAGGACGAGTTATAACCATCTGCCTCTGGAGCTTTGGTAGGGCTAATGTCAAACATCGATGTGCTAATTTCCGCTGGGAGCACCGAAGTAGTTAAGGGGTATAAGGTGTCGGCCAAGAGCAAAGGGAAACCACTAGCAATGGGAGCGTAGGGGTAAGGTGGGCGTCAGCCATAAACAGAGAGATAAAATGATCTATGGCCATCGTGCGCATGTGCGTTGGGTCAGAAATCATACGACCATCCAGAGCATGAAGTCGAGTGACCCGCAGTTTCTGTCACTTTGCCATGGCTATTGTGTGATAGAATTTTGTGTTTCTATCGCCCTGCGAGAGCCAGTCACACCGAGCCTTCTGTTGCCAGTAGATTTCCTCCTTACATAGGACTTGGGTTAACTCACCGCGAAGTCTGTCTTCTAAAGCTTGTAAGGAGTCAGATGTATCCCATTCCATGGTCCTCTGAATGCCCTCCAGTCTGTCCAACAATCAGTTTTTTCAATGGAAAATATTTCCAAAGACTTTCTTGTTCCAGTTCATAAGCGTGTTCGAGAAAAGGTCTAAAAAATGGCATAAGTCAGAAGTCCCAGGGTTCCAATGTTCAGTTAACAGGAGGTCAAAATCCTCATGAGTTAGCCACACAGTTTGGAATCTGAAGCCGGGGGAGGAATCATCATACTTGACCAGCCTCTCTAATTCCAAAAGCAAAGGCCGATGATCGGAGCTAAGGAATGGGAGGTGGGTGTTAGTAATGTGGGGAAATTGGGTCAGCCAGTCTGAGGAACGAAGGATTCGATCCAAGCATGCTTGTACAGTGCCACGTTTCCAAGTAAATTGGGAGCTGATATAACCGAGGTCATGTAAACCGCAGTAATGAATGCATGCCTGAAAGGATTTATTTACTATTAGATAGTGGGGGATCCTCCTCGTTTCTCGGTACTGTGTAATTTAGTGTTAAAGTCTCTACCGAGAATCCAAGGAGTGGAGATTTCACTACTAAGCCATTGTAGGTAAGGCTATAATAATTTTTGTGAGTTTGCTTGCGGGCTAGCATATATCGTGGTGAAAGCAAAGGTACGGGAAGCATACGTGATGTTGGTATGAATAAATTGTCGATGCGCCAGCATGATCGAAACGTCAAACTCTACCTGCCATAAGAGCCAAATGCCTCCAGCAAAGCCCTCCAGCTCAACTCAGAAAGTATGGGCAAACCCAAGTGTGCGAATGACAGCCAGTGCTCGGGTCCCACTGATTCGGGTTTCTACTAACACCAACATCTTGGGTCAGTGTAGGTTGATATAGTTACACAAGATAAGGCAAAACGGACCTCCGCCCGCCCCTTGACAATCCCATAGGAGAATCGACATAAAAACTAGATGGAGGGGTTGGGGGCCATCTCCTGATCCGGAGGTGGAGCCTGGGGTTCTAAAGTAGCAGTACTGGGGCAGTCACCCTATTCGGTGAGGCCAAGGACGTTCCCTAGGCGCAGGGGTGATTTAAGCTCCATATTGGCCAAGGAATCGCGAGGATCAGGGGGTTCAGACGGGGGAAGTGTGTGCTGCGGGGGGGTTGGTAGAGGCGTAGTCTCTATTGTCATAAGATCAGCCGCAGGTTTGTCTAAATGTTGGCCCCCAGTGTGTTTGTCATTTGCGCATCACACAATAATTCCGTATATGAACCGATCCGAATTATGGTATGAGTCGACGTGGGGTTATTAAGGGTTGCGAGTTGGACAGTGGGCCCTGGCCCTTTTCCAGCTAGACTAGTTTATGGGCGGGCTACCTCCTAAGCCCTTTACCTGGTGGGCTCGCTCTCCTGTGGATCGCGCCTGGTGAGTGCATGATTTACTCCGAAAATGGGCCTTAGATTTCATGCAGAAACTAGACGGGCAGGCGCCTTCTACTTGCACTAAGGGCGTCGTATGAGAGGGTCGTCTGTATGAGGTGCCAGCAGAGAAGAGCGTGGGAGGTGTTTCTTTAATGTCTTCCGTATGTTTCGAATCTGTCAGAACTGTGAAACGCGATCCGCTACTGTTGGTGCCATCTCTGGGTTGTCGTGCAGAGTATTATGGTTGTCGTTGTGGAGTCAACCATTGTGGTTTCCTTTGGACTTGCAGCTAAGGCCCTAGCTATTCACCGGTGTGTTCCTGTTGAGTCGCGGCAGGAGAAACGATTGTGTCGTCCCCACCTTGCGGGGCGTCGTGGTGCGGTTGGGCGACACAGGGCTGCTGTGGCTGTGCTGGAGGGGGACGTTGCAGGCAGCCGCTTGCGGCATGTCCCACGAGACCGCAGTGAAGGTAGATCTGCGATAGCCCCTTATAGGTGATGAGGAGCGTCTCCCCGTCCAATTTTACTTTCGACTACAATGGGACTCCAAGATCAATTTCCACCGCAATTCTGGCGAATTTCCCGCGTTGGGACAATAGGGTGGTTTCATCTATACGAACTGTTTGACCCATGAGGTTGCCCAGTTCTTGAAGATTTTGTGGGTGGTAACATGCAATCGACAGTTCTGGGAAGCGGATCTAGATCACGGCCCTTGTTAATTTTCCTTGCGAAGCGCGGAATGCAGGGTGCCAGCACTGAACTGAGAGTGCATGGCTAAGTATAATCCAAGGGCCATTGGTGAGGGCATTCATAAATCGGCTTCTTCAATAAACTTGACCAGGAAGAAGTCGTGGTCCAAATCCACGACTTTCATACCACGATTTTCATAGGGCCACAGGGTTGCCAGAGCTATTTCAGGCGAGTGCAAAGTAAACGGTAACCCACTTGCCGACCTGTCAATTTAACAATGACCGCCTGCTCCCATTGCTAATCTAGTTTCGATCTGAATATAGGTGAGAGCTCCATATCCGCCCCTAGCGGTCCAGTGGTGGATTTGATGTCGCCCTCTTCGAGTACAATAGGTTCCTCAAACAGCCAAGCCTTGCCTATATCCTCAAAGTGTTGGCCCATCTCCCCTGTCCCGAGTAGTGCTGCTCTGTATGACACAGGAATGGGGGGCGGAGGGTCCTCTTCGCACCTATAGATGCAAACCTTTTTGGCCAAATGTCCGTCAAGAGGAGGTGGATCAATGGAGCTCGATGCAATGTCCGATCGTTTCATCGTATCGCTGTTCTGCATGTTTAACATGTATGATCTTGATTAACCAAACCATACCCACTTCATTTGACTGCCTGCCTGCAATGTTCTTGCCATCCAAGCAAATTTCAGCAATGAGGCAGTTTCTGATTGGTAATTCCGAAAGCCTACTAATTATTCCACATTATTTAACATACAAAAGAATTAAAAACATCACAGAGCTACTGTCATCTGAAAAGCGTGTGTTCCAATCTCCAGATTTCTGAAAAAGACAAGAAGTGTATTTTGCTTTCCCTTTCTTAGGTTAATATTTAATATTTGAAAATTTTCCCGTTTTACGCGTTCAAATACGCATCGATTTTCCAATTTTACGAAGTTCCCCGCTTCATCTATCGAACCCAAATCATCACCATTTAACAACGTCCCATGACACAGAATCAATTAATCAGAGCCGTTGACGATGGCAAGTGTAACAACAAGGCTACAATAATCTAAGGCGATGCCATTGAATTAATTTATAAAGTAAAATAAATAAATTGACCAGTATTTGGGAAAGTTTGATGAAACAACCAAGTGTAAAATTAGGTTAGAACTCTTATTTATACATAAGTTAATTTACACAAATTAGGTTGATAGAATTTATCATAATTTTGTAGCCTAGCATAATAAACAATAAACATAATTTTGTACAAACTCCGATTAATTAGATGTCAAGATCTCATACATGTCATTAGACCTATGTTCATGGGCTTGCTATAATGGGTAGGCTTGACCCATGTTTAAAGTGCACAGGAGGCCCTATTACTAGCTAACCTTAAATACAGTCGCCCTATGGAGAATTGTATGTGGGTTTTTTCACGGTTTGGAATATATTCAACATGAAGATTTGTAATCTTTGCAGTGAGCCCATCCAAAAGGGTAACAAACTCTCAAATAGTCAGTGTTCTCAAAATGATAAAGATAAGTCAAGATAGAAATGGTCCCATATGCTTCTGATGTTGGCAATCTTATGTATGCTCAAGTTTGTACACGTCCTGATATTGCTTTTGTTGTTAGTGTACTTAGGAGATACTTGAGCAATCCAGGTGTGGGTCATTAACAAGCTGTGAAACGAGTTCTGAGATATCTACAAGGTACTAAATATTATATGCTCACTTACAGGACATCTAATCACCTTGAGGTGATAGGTTATTCAGATTTTGATTATAGTGGATGCCCTGATGATCACAAATCTACATCAAGATCTATCTTTATGCTTGCTGGAGGAGCTGTATCTTGGAAAAGTGTTAATCAAATACTTAAATCAACTTCAACTATAGAGATAGAGTACGTGGCTTGTTACGAAGCTACTAAACAAGCAATATAGTTGAGGAATTTCATTTCTGAGCTTCATCTTGTGGAAAGTGTTTCCAGATCTCTATCCATATATTGTGATACGGTAAACTACAAGGTAAATTCTACTCGACAGGCAATATGGTTGAGGAATTTCATTTCTGAGCTTCATCTTATGGAAAGTGTTTCCAGATCTCTATCCATATATTGTGATACGGTAAACCACAAGGTAAATATTTACCTTGTGGTTTATATTTATATTACAATTAAATACATCAATTATAATTAAAATTTAACCTTAATTATATTTATTTTAATTTTGAATTAAATCAAATCTTATATTTGATCCATAAAGTTTCTGAAATCTTTATAATTATGCCTAAATTAATTGAAATTGAATTTTCTCTTTTAAACTGCTCTTTTCATGTGACCACTTAGGTTCTTATTATAATTCTAAATCATAATTAGAATTAGATAAATTAAAACTTATAATTCTAATTCATAATTAGAATTAGATAAATAATCATAGATTAAGATAACATCTAGCAGCATGTTATGACTACCAAATATTAGAAATGTCGAAGTGGTTTGACTTAATTTGTCCATGCATTAATATAATTTATAATTTATATCTTCGTCATCTAATATTCTAATTAGACATAGTATGGATATAGTGTCTACTATTTTGTATCCAATCATGTTCGTTCTTGAAACATAAACCACAAGGTAAATATTAAATCCCAAAAGAGCAAGTTTGATACGGTCATGAAACTTGAACAATACTGTGCAACCTGCAAAAATAGTAAACACTACTAAGCAATACGGTGCATAGAGCAGAAATTTATACCAGAAAACACAATTGAAAATTCTCATGCACTTTCATAAATAAAAGCAAGTTTATTTCTAGGTAAAAGAAGAATAACGATTTTATTGTGTAGAAAAAAAAGTATGGAAAAACTTTCAGGCAAAAGAATTGAGCCTGGTATGCTGCAATCAACATGTAGTCAAACCATTCTACATTCTATCAACCTATATCTGATCCCTAATACATTAATGTATCCCTAACTCCATTAAATCAACTATCTGCTTTTTGCATTTCCATATTAATCAAATCAAGAGAACTATCATGCAAGAATCGGAGTATGGTTTTATGAAACAGTCGCATATGTCCAGAAGGACTGCAAATATCAAATGGAAAAATAAAGATGACCGTGAGCCACATTAGTAGTTTGAAGAAAAAAAACCATATGCATCAACCAAATCAGTACAAAAGTAACATTCACATTTGCTACTCTGAACTGTCATTATCCCTACATATAGCTCTTATCAGATTCATTTTTATGCCTTAAAAAAACATAATTAATGCCACTAAAGATGAGTTATGTTCTCCTAATACCCTATTAGGCCCTGAAAATTAAAAGATAAATGAGAGGTCAAAAAGTACCTCTAAGCGCTGGAGATCAGTAACTGCAGGGGCCTCTTTCACAATGGTCAAGTTGTAGATGTCTAACAAGTTATCCCAGCTCGGTATGGTCAGATTCCTAACAAGACCATTTGCAATGGCTCTATGATACAAAGGGCTTTCACAACAGGTGTGGGAAAAGCCTCACTTGCAATCAACTGAGAAGATGTAACGTGGATTGGTGAGGAACACATGCTAGACCTGCAGGGCACCCTATAAAAGTACAATTCAATTAGCTTAAACACAAAGTGAAGCTCAAAGTTCCACTAAAAATTACACAAGCCCTATGAAAATGGATATGCAAGATGGTTAATCTTGCAATGCCAAAAGGTTGGGACAGTGAAGCCGGACAATGAGATGGCTTGACAAAAAGAAAAACGAAATATGTTTAGTTTTATATGAAGCTAGAACTGAGACGATAGCCTGAATACAACTATTCTAAATGGAAAATTTAAGATAAATAAATGAGGTTTTGTCTAATTAATAGAACTCAATATTCATGTTTGCCAAATTGTTATTTAATTTCACGAATATAAAGTCAATAATTAGCTTTACATATTTGAACTGCTAATTCCCCAAATAATTTTAAACTGGTCGATCTCTCTCTCTCTCTTCAAAAAAAAGAAAAGAAAACCAATGTTTTAAAAACCAGACCAGAGATCGAACCGGTCTAAGGAAAGGTTTAAGATTTAGAAGTTCGATCGGTAGTGAACCATTATAAAACCGGAATATAATAAATAAGATGAAAAGTTTATAAGAATAAATAAAAATAAAATATTTTATTGAAATAAAAAATACACCAATGTTTATTATTATATAATGAACTATAAATAAATAAACATGAGTCCAATATAAAACTTAAAATAACAATAAAAATCAAAATTGTATTTCTGAAGGAGGTTGCGTCTCATCGTCGTCAAAAGCTCCAAATTCTCCAACGCTATTTAAAGATTCGTAAACTACGCGATTCGTAAACTACGCTTTCATCCAAAGTATTTGCATCAACTTCTTCTATTGCATTTAAATAAATTACAAATTAGTAACGTATGAAATTATTCTCAATTGTAAACTTGTAATACAGTATAATTTTAACTTAAATATAATCAAAATAAGATATGAACTAACCATCAGTAGATGTTCTTAATTCATTTGTTGTGACGAATGCATTTTCTTCATAAATGGTTCTTTCAAGTTCATTATAATCAAGATCAAGCGATGGTTCTTCTTCTTCGATCCAAAAATCAGTATGTTCAATGCAATCAATATCAAATGGATCATATGTTCTCTTCTTATTAAGCACTCCGAACACATAATAGAGCAATTATAAAGTCAATAACAAAAATAAAATTATTGAAATAAAAACAAAATTGTAAAATACATGTTTTTCATTCACATATTATAAGTAACGTAAATAAGGTTATTAAGTCTTTGATGTTTCAAACGATTTCGTTTCTTTGTATGAATACGTTCAAAAACACTCCAATTATGTTCACAACCTAATGCAGAAGCTGTTTGACTGAGTAACTTAATAGCGAGTTTTCTCAATGTTGGAGCACTGTCACCGAATAATCTCCACCACTCATCTGCATTTTAAATTAATAGTTATGATAAAAATATATATTATGAATTAAAATTTAAAAGTATAAAACTTACCTGGCTGCATTTTTTTCATCGTCAATTCTCTCTTTGCTGATGATATAGCAAAACTCCCTAAACTTTCACGATACAATTTAACTTCATTTATCGCTTGTGATTGCTCTTCACTAGAAAAATACCTTTGCATTAAATCACATCAAACAAACCTCCCATAACATTACTTGTATGTACTTCTCCACTATATAAGCAATAAGGATTGAGAAAATAAGGTGCTAAGTAGATCCTTTGAGTAAGATGCTTATCCCATTGTCGATCAATAATATCTATATAAGGCTTGTATAATCTCTCCTTCTCTTTAAAAAGATCTGTAATTGTTTTATGAGCTCTATACATACCATTATATATATACCCCAAAGATGGCTTCTCATCTGAGTCAACAATCCTCAATAGCCTTATAAGCACAGCCACAATCTTCACAATGATCAAGCAAGCATCCTAAAATTTATTATCTAGAATATTAGCACAAACTTCTTTTCCTTTTTCACTCTTTAATAAGTTATGACTTGAAAAGTATTTACTTGTCACCAAATTTTGAAGTTGTTGCTTATGTTGATAAACACTTTTCAAAGTAAT
>JANZXR010078441.1:0-11135 GCA_027575705.1 Erythroxylum echinodendron
TTTTGTATAACTTTTGTGGTATTCTTTTAACAGTTGGAAAAGTTCTTAACAAGATATTTTAAAGTTTTTGTATTCACAAAAATAATACACAATTCAACTCCCCTTTCTTGTTTATCTAGTATATTGTACGTGAATTCTATATTAACATGTGATTTACTTCACAATTAACATCTTCAACTTATCCAATACTTTAATCAACTTATCAAGCATCAATCTAGTTTCATTTCAAGTTCCAATCAAGTCTAAATGCATCATAGTTAAGTACCTCATCTTTAATTGGTTCAACCATTGCGCAAATCAAAGATTACCATGTAAAAGCACTACCCGCGATTGTGGGGTATGTGAAAAAAGTTGTTGTATCTATCCACGATTATAGGATAGGTGCCACGATCGTAGCCTATCCTTTTCCTGTACTTTTTCTATATTTTCTCAGGACAAGTTTCGTATTAGTTTTGTATGGACATTATAACATAGACACTAAGGGGTTTTAGGCAATATGTTCTTCTAAAAAAATGTTCCTCTAAGTCTTAAGTTTCTAATAAACTAAAATTCATAAAATTTGGTTCATTATTCCTAGAGTTACACTCAAAATACTACAGACTGTTCTCGAATAGAGATAGCACCCAGTACTTAATTTCAAGACAAATTTCAAAACCCTTAGGGACAGAATTCAAATTCAATTCTTTCATGCAAAATGGTAGCCATATGTCTCTATTTTAATATAAACTAAAAACCATCCCATTTGGATATATACAAATCAATATATGGATAAAATACAGATGTCTATTCAGTGGAAACACTCCATCTAACATATTTCAGCACACTTCATCATGAACCTTACATGCAATTCATTCCAATTCAAGCTTCATTCTCATACCATTTAACATGCCTTAAAGCTAAGATTGTTACTTACCTATTAGACTTCCAATTGAACACAAAACTTTATATTATACCAAGTCTCCAATCATGCAAGATCAATCACGAACTCTAAGAGAAAACATTATTTTTGGACAGCAATATGAAGACCACTTTCAGCTAATTCCTTAGGTAATTTATAAAGGATTAACATATGATTCTCATGTAATAGCTTAGCTAGGGTTAAGACAAATTACAGAGAAAAACCTCAAGCAAGTTTTCAGTGGTGAAGGAGAATGAAGGCAGCTGCAGAAACTCATCTTGCTTCTTCATCATGTTAGCTAGGTGTCATCAAATTACAAAGCCATATGTCTTAAGGCATGTAATGCCATTTGTTTAATAATTAAGCTTCCACTAGTCCACTCATAACGCTGCCATTTGTCACCCTTCAATCAGTCCACATGTCACTCTACGATTGGTCCACTTGTCACATACTAATTGATCCAATTGTCATTTAATTAGTAGTCCATTTATCACACATTTAATTATGCTAAATATCACTCAATTTTAGGCTTAATCACCCTAATTTTTCATGTATCAATTTATCCTACCATTTGGAATTGTTCCTAATCCAAATGTACATTTTAATTCATCAATCTCCCAATTCATAACATTTAATTCCAATAGACCAATTGATATCCAAACATATCAAAATTTAAGACAAACCAAATCATAATTCACGTCATGTTCACTTAACATTTTTCATTACCCGGGATATATCAAATGAGTGAATATGCTTACTTGTAATGTGTACAAATATCAATTCGTGTATGAATGCTAATGTTATGCATTTGTATGCAATATTTAATCTAGGGTTGAACCCTGAGCATATACTGAAAAATAGAATATTACATCTACAATGTGGTACCTAGGTTTGTCTCCGAGTGTGAGGGTGAACAAAGCTAGGGTTGATAATTTTTTAATTTGATCTTTCATTTTTAATTTACAATTTGTTTAATAATATACCAGTATCTTATGTAGTAATTAGTACCCAGTGAAAATACAGGTACTGATCAGTTTACAAAACAATACTTATAAGCTTGGTGTAGACCACTGGGGAAGATTGTGAATACCCCGAGGGATAAGAAGATTGTTTTCTTGAAGTTATTAGGAGATTAATAATTGCTAAAAATGAGGATAAAAAATGGCAATAAGAATAATTGTTTCACACTAGAGGCATTGTCTTAAAATTATAAGAGTAGCGTAATGAGTGATGCATATATATACAAAGTTGAAATATAATATGTCAGGCAATAGTTGATGGTGGTATTGAGGGCTAGCGATAAGGCAATGAGTGGCATAGCATGGTAGCAAATCTAATGACTAGCAATGCAACTGGGAAGGTAGATCTAAGGAGAAGGAGATACAAGGGAGTACTAATAAAAGGAACTGGAGGTTAAGCGCTGGAAATACGATGATGGAGATCTGGACTCTAGAGATGTTGGTGGCTGATGGTTAGTAGCTAATGGTCGACTCTTCTCTCTTCTATGTTAGTTGTGTTCTATCTTTAGTTATGTTATATCTTCACTCTTTTCTCTTCTATAATGTAATAGTTGGGTTTGCCTATGAGTGTGAGAAGGTGAGGACGAAGCTAGGGTTGGCTTTTTTTAATTTAGTCTTTAATTTTTAAATTTGTGAATTTGTTTGATAATATACTAATATCTCAGGTACTAGTTGGTACAGTGAAAATATCGGTGCTAATCAATATCTATAATCAATATGGTACTGAAGGTTTACAAAACAGTACTCATAAGCCTAGTGTTGACCAGGTGGGGAAGATTACGAATACCTGAAGGAAGAAGAAGATGATTCTACTAAATTTATTAGGAGATTAATGATTTTTAAAAAGGAATATAAAGATTGGAAATGAGAGTGTTGATGATGTAATGATCATCAAGCTTTGAAGTATTTAGGAAGTCAAAGGCTATTGAGAACAAAGATGCATACTAGAAGGTCAATTTTTGTTGATAAGTTTCCATATGAATTGATACACATGGTAGGGAAGAATAATGTGACTGCTGATGCGATTAGTAGTAGGGTTACTATAGTGAAGACCTTGAGTATGGAGGTTTAAGGTCTTGAGCCTTTAAAGGAGTTATATGAGAGTGATGGAGATTTTAGGGAGATATAGGACTTGTGTTTGATGAAAAAGTTTCATAATTATTTCCATGTACATGATAGGTTTTTTATGAAAGGAAATCAACTTTGTCTTTTAGAAACTTCACTTGAGAAGAAGGTGATTAGAGAATTGTATAGGGGAGGCTTAGTTGGTCACGTTGGTAGAGACCAGACATTTAAAGAGGTGAGAAAGAGATACCATTAGTCGAAGATGAGGAGAAACATTGTTACTATTATAAAGAGGTGCCAAGTTTTTTAAGCTAATGAGGGACATGCTTTAAATGTTAGTTTGTATACACCATTACTAGTTTCTAATGCTATTTAGGAGGAATTTTCTATAGAATTCATATTGGGCCTTCCAAGAATACAAAGAGGTATACGTTCTATCTTTGTGATTATGAACAAGTTTTCTAAAATAGCACATTTTATCCCTTGTAAGAAGACGACGAATGCTATAACAAGTGCCAAACTATTCTTTAGAGAATTGGTGTGACTTCATAATGTTCCTAAATCCGTTACTTTGAATCATGACATCAAGTTTTCGAGTATTTTTGGAGGACCTTATACGGCTTATTTGATTATTCTCTTAAGTATAATAGCATTGCGCACCCATAAACTGATGGCTAGATAGAGGTTACGAACAAGACTTTGAGTAATTTGGTAAGAGGCATATGTCGTGAAAAAATAAAAAAGTTGAGATTTATTAATTACACAAGCAGAATTTGCCTACAACAATGTAGTTTATAGTATTAGTAGTCGATTGCCAACTTTTGTGGTTTACACCAAGGTATCTAATCATGCTCTTAATCTTGTTAAATTGCCTAAATCTTTTAATGTTTATCTTAGTGTTGCAAAGTTAGCTAAAAAGGCACAAGAGATTCAAGTAGAGGTGAAAAAGAAGATTGAAAGAACTAATAGGAGTACAAGGCTAAATTTGATCCATATAGGAGAGCTCACGTGTTTAATGTTGAAGATGAAGTTATAGTTTTCCTTAGCAAAAAATGAACTATTAGAAATCATCATAAACTGTAACAAAAGAAGTGTGGTCCATTCAGAATTAAAAGGAAATTAATGACAATGCCTACATTATTAACTACCTCTACAGATGGACAATATTTCTCCAACCTTCAATGTTAATTTTCACCTTACTTCCATAAAATAGAGCTCGAATAAGCTGACAATAACTCAAGGTTGATTTCTTTAACATGTGAAGTGAATGATGAGGCATTTGAATTCTTAGACAAACTGGGACATTCAACAACACGTGACTACATCTTATCCAACATTCGTCTCTGCATTTTTTTCTCTTGGGGCAGAATAAGATATTGACTAGCACGTGATCACGTCTCATCCAACATTCCTCTATGCATTTCTTTCTCTTTGGGCAAAATTAAATATTGACTGACACATGATCATACCTTAAAAAACATTCTATTTTATTTCATTTTTTATTTCTGATTTTACTCATCTCTTTGATTCCTTTTCTATTTTATTTAAAAAATTTCTAAAGGTGAATTAGAACTTTCCTATTTTGTCTATTAACTCTTCCTAAGATGAATTAGAGTTTTCTATTTGTCTAGAACTCTTCCTAAGATTAATAAGGATTTGTGTAAAACTTTTGAGATAAATTAACATAACTATTCATCAATAAAATTTATTTTCTTTTTAAGAATTTTCAACTTACTATTCTTGGATTGAAATTTTATTTGTTTATCTTTTTCAATACGTCAATACGAAGCCAATTCATATTACATTTTGAGCTGCAAAATTTATGTTATTCACCAACATTTTGGTGCTATAAACACAGATGCATTCATCAATATCACATAGCCAATATCTTATTTTATTTAGAGCATAACAATATAAGAAGATTAAAACATACCTCCAATAGTTGACATAGAGTCTTGGTGGATTCTCTCCATCATTTACTATAACCTATCAAAACAACAACACCTTGTGCAATAGAGAGCTAATAGTAAAAGACCCATTATTCTTTTTCACACCCACACACCATATATTCATACGATCTCAGCATATGTTATATCTTATAACATGTTCTACCTTAAAGGGTAGAATACGATAATTGTGTCATTTTAAGGATGTTATGAACTATAGTTTAATAGGCCAACATATAGTTATTAGGGTACTACTATGTGCCTCAAATATAATTAGTAAATTATTAATTATCCCATTATGGTTATTAAACATACATTAGGCAATTCGATTAATAGTTATGCATATAGAATTAATGTTGCGATTATATTAGTCCACATATTTTTAACATTCTCCCACTCAGATAATATAATCAAACCACCATACTAATCTCCATCATACAAAAGCAGACAAATAAATCATATGCAATATTATATCAACAGGATATATATACTACACATGATTTGGCCCTAGAGATGTTTAAATACCACCATAATCATTAAAAAAACAAACATGTAGTACAACAACTGAGACTTTGCATTTTTCTCCTTTTGCACTTGTCATTTCGTCAAACTACATATATGCATCAATATTAACAAGAAGTGACTGCAAACATCATTATGTATGTTTTGTATATAAAATTCATAAGCAATCCATACAAAGTACTAACATGTTTAATACAAAATAGCAAACTCCCACTAATCTTCTCAAGCTAGGCTCCTAACAATCCCATATAAGAGACGCGTTTTGCAAACACACATATAGGTAGGCCTTTTGTATGTGGATCTACTAACATGCTAGCTGTAGACATATACTCAACAATAATGAGGGATTCAACGACTTTCTATTTAACAAAATAGTACTTTATATTAATATACTATGAGCGAGAAGTACTTCTAGTGTTCTTAGATAAAGTTACAGCTGCGGAGTTATCACAATACAATTTTAATGAACTCAAAATAGAGTCTACAATACCCAATGTTGAAATAAAATTCCGCAGCCATATTGCTTGACAGAATGCCTCATAGCACGTCATATCATAGTAATGGGTACCGTTCTGTACCGACTAGTACCAACCGAATGGTATCGTACAGAACGATACTCGGTGGAGTAGTACTGGCGTAAAATACTCACAATATCAGACGATACTAGTCCGGTACCGCGAATCCTTAAAAATTGAGGACTGAACTGTAAAATTCCTAATACTACCCTTCCCCCCCCCCTCCCCGATGCCTCTCTTCTGTTCTCTCTTCTCTGCCTTTCATTTTTTGTTTTCTCTGATTCTCTCGCTCCTCCACCGACTCATCCTCTCCTCTCTTTATTTTCGTTGTCCTTACGGTGCTCTCCGGCTGTCGCCACCTTTCCAGCTCCACTTGAACCATGCATCCACCTGTCACGGGTCGTGACCTCGTTAGGTCCGCCTCATGTGGGTGCCAGCTTCATGCCTCCACTTGTCGTGGGTCGCCTCCGCCTGTCGTCACCAACCACCATCTCCGACGACCACCAACACCAAGGCATCACATCTGACAGATATGGGAATAATACAAAATCTGGACCTTACCTATCACCGAATCTATCGTGAATTTCTGATTGTTGGGTGTGTGTTTTTTTCAATTTATGTTAGAATATTTCTGTTAATTGATTGTGAGTTGTGACTTTGAGGAATGAAATTGATGAAATTGTGAAGGGTTTGAATTTTGTGTTGGAGACGGTTTGAAGTTGGTAAATTGATTGTGTTGGAGTTAGAGACAATTTGAAGTTGGTAAATTGATTGTGTTGGAGTTGGAGACGGATTTGAAGTTGTTAAATCCGTAAATGATAACAAAAATGTGAAATTTGTGGTTGGTTATTGGTTCGGTTGGATTATGGTTTTAGACTTCTGGTAATGAAAACATGAATTTTTTGGTTGGTATTGGTTTGGTTGGTTGGTATTTGGTAATGAAAATGGGAGAGCCGAATGTTTGGTTGTTTGGTTCATGAAATTTCAAAGTCGTATACTGCAATGTATCGTGGTTAATTGTAACGGTTTGTTGGTTGATTTGGTTCACATTGAATTTTTGAAAGAAACAAATTTTATTAACTAAATTTGAAAATAAAAACAAAAAATTAAGAAGATTCATTCATGCTTTGCTAATTGACAATACATCATAAGAAGATTTATTCATTCTATGTTGTAAGTGCAATTACATCACCATTACTTAAAGAAAAGATAATTACTTAAAGAAAAGATAATTTGTCTAAACATACACAAAAAAGAACCAAAATTGAAAGAGCTCAAATGGCATCATATTCATATAAAAGAAAAACAACAATTAGAAATTTAGAGTTGACTACTTTAGATATATCTAAATTTTGATTTATTAAATTTTAGATTAAATTAATTTTTTATTATTTGTTTAAGAAGTCATAATTAATTGCAACGTTTAAGGTGTATACTAGTTTTTAAATTTCAATTTAATTCTAATAATCTTATCCAAATTTACATTGGAATATTTTATTATCCCTAATCTTCTTGATTCATCTTAATTATTGTAAGAAGACAATTAGTAGAAAAACTATGTGGTAATGGTTGAGGTTTTTTACATATCATTGCTAATTTTGTTGATAAAACTACTAAAGGATTAATTTCTTACAAAACTAACATCTTCATATTTTTGTTACAAATAAATGGAAGGAAGTTTAACTACTCCTGATCAAACTACTTCAAAAATATAATGATCCGACTTAGGCTTATGCTGCAATAGTCCCAGGTATGAAGAATCATATAATTTGGTTGTTTTGTAACAAGCATTTGAAAGGTGGAGGAATCACCCGATTAAAGAAGCATTTATTTGGGGTTAAAAAAGATGTAGAACCCTGTAAAAAAGTAAGCCATGATGTGAAATGGCAAATGAAAACATTACTTGATGAATATCAACATGAGAGAGATAGAAGAGAAAGGTTGAATTTTGAAATTAGTAGTGGAAGTTCATTTTCTAGTTTTCGTGGTAATTATGGAAATGTTGAAAGTGGTAGTGGTACTGGTACTGGCACTAGTACTGGTACTGGTACTGGTACTGGTACTGGTACTGGTAGTGTTCCATCTCAGGCTCAAGAAGAAGTATCTGAACCTGATGTGAGAAAGAGAAGAAGATAGGTGGTTAGTTTCTTTGCACTACAAATAACTACTGGAGCTCAACCTTCAATTCGTAGTGCAATGCAATTAAGAGATGCGGCTCACAATGTCAATATGACAGTAGCTACATGATGGTATGATACAAATTCATCATTTAATACTTTTCAGTCTTATTATTATCAACTTATGATAGATACAATAGCCTCTTCTGGTCCGGGATACAAAAGTCCTTCGATTGATGACTTAAGAGATAAACTTTTGAGTTGTTTTGTTTCTGAAATTAGAAGTTATTTGGCTGAAAGAAGAGTGAATTGGGGTACTTATGGATGTTCAGTCATGTGTGATAGTTGGACAAATAGGAGACAAGATCCTATAATTAATTTTTTGGTTTAGTCTACAAATAGCTCTTTGTTTTTAAATCTATTGATGCATCTGACCTTATTAGCAATACTGAGACTTTTTTCGGGATATTTGATGAAGTTGTGAATAAATTAGGGCTAGAAAACATTGTTCAGTTTATTACTGACAATGATTCCGCTTATAAGCGACAGGAAAAAGGTTGGAGAATATGTATAATTCTTTTTTTTTGGACTCCTTGTGTTGCACGCATTAACCTAATATTGGAGAATATAGGAGATCTTAGGTATTTTTCTGTTATTGATGAGACCATACAGAAAGCTTAAAAGGTGACAAAGTTTATTTGTAATCGTGCATGGGTGTTGAATTTTATGAGAAAAGAATTTACCAATGGTAGGAATTTGTTTCGTCCTGTTATGACAAGATTTGCAACAAATTTCTTATCACTTCAGTCTTTTGTTTCGCTAAAGAAAGAATTAAGACAAATGTTTACATGTAATAAGTGGATTGCATCTTAGCATACTAGGTCTAATGCTGGAGTGAAGGTTTGTAATATTATACTAGAAGATAGAGAATTTTGGTCTCAATGTCAATTTGTTATCCGAGTTTATGAGCTTTTGGTGAGGGTGCTTCGCTTAGCTGATAGTGAAGAAAAGCCAACAATAGGTTATATTATTGATGTCATGGAAAGAGTGACAGAAGCAATTAAGGTCAATTCGAAACATAGGCCTTCTTTGTATACACCATATCTTTCAATCATTATTGAGAGAAAGGAAAGACAACTTTTTTCTCCGTTGTTTGCAGCTGGGGCATTTTTGAATTGTATTTATTTTAGACTGAATCTTAGTAAGCAAGCTGAAGTTAATAGAGGAATGCTTTTAACTATTACAATAATAGTTAACATTGACATGATACAAGATCTCTTAAGCTCACAAATGGAGCTTTATAAGTTGTCTTATGGAGATTTTGGAATGTCGATTTCTATTCGACAAAGAGGAAAACTTTCTTAAGGTATTAGTTATTTCCTTTTTCCAATTTGTTGAAAATTAATTATCACTTTATTTTGTTTAAAACGCTACTTTTGTTATTTTATAACTTATAGTTTCTTGGTGAGATCAATTTGGAAATGTTGTTCCAGAATTGAAAAGGTTTGCAATTCAAATTTTAAGTTAATGTGTGAGTGCAACAAGCTGTGAACAAAAATAGAGCACATTTGAATTTATCCACTCTAAAAAAAAAGAATAGATTGGAGCATAAGAGGTTGAATGACCTGATTTTTGTTCGATACAATTTAAAGTTTCGAGAAAGGTATGTTATTATCATTATTTATTTCAATATAATTTCTTATAATTTTCTAATAATTAAATTGTATCTCTTTTTTGTGATTGTTGGAAATGTGAATTATTGAGAATTGTTGGAATTGGAAATTATTTTATGCATCTTTTGTGATTTTTGAAAATGTGAATTATTGGGAATTGTTGGAATTGAAAATTATTTTATGCATCTTTTGTGATTGTTAGAAATGTGAATTGTTAGAAATTGTTGGAATTAGAAATTGTTTTATGTATGTTTTGTGATTGTTGAAAATGTGAATTCTTGGTAATTGAAAATTGTTTTATGCATCTTTTGTAATTGTTGGAAATGTGAATTGTTGGGAATTGAAAATTGTTTTACGCATCTTTTGTGATTGTTGAAAATGTAAATTGTTGGGAATTTTTGGAATTGAAATTTATTTTTATGCATTTTTTGTGATTGTTGGAAATGTAAATTGTTGGGAATTGTTGGATTTTGTGATTGTTGGAAATGTGAATTGTTAAGAATTGTTGGAATTGGAAATTGTTTTATGCATCTTTTGTGATTGTTGGAAATGGGAATTGTTGATAATTGTTGGAATTGGAAATTATTTTATGCATCTTTTGTGATTGTTGAAAATGTGAATTGTTGAGAATTGTTGAAATTGAAAATTGTTTTATGCATCTTTTGTGATTGTTGGAAATGTGAATTGTTAGGAATTGTTAGAATTGAATTTTATGCATCTTTTGTGATTGTTGAAAATGTGAATTGTTGAGAATTGTTGGATTTTGTGATTGTTGGAAATGTGAATTGTTGGGAATTGTCAAGATATGTTATTATCATTATTATTTTCGGTATAATTTTTTATAATTTTCTAATAATTAAATTTTATTATTTACTAAGAGTCTTAATAGTACAAGTAGTTCAACTGATCCAATTTTCATTGATAACATCGATCTTTCGGCAGATTGGGGTTCTGAAAAACCGAATTTAGTATATGTCAATGACTTGGAAGATAAACTTGGATGGGAAAACATTGACATGTCATTTGCTGCTTTAAATTTGAATGATAATGATGATGAAGCCCTTCTCAATGATGAGAATTTTGTATCAAATGATAACTAGGGTCAGTGCAGTTATAGCGGATATCCTCCCGCGAATGATTGAATTTCGTTCTAGGTTATTTTTTTCCTCTTTTTTTAATTTAACTTATATTTGATGTTTATCAGTTTATGTTAAATTCTACATATGTGATGTAAATATGTAATTGTAAATATTTTTGTTTCATGTTTAACTTCAACATCATTGTTTCCTCGCCATGATGAAATTGTAATAGTTAAGGATATTAATTGTTCTTTTTATTGGATGTTTTGATGTAATTATTATTTATTAAAATGATGAAATT
>JANZXR010078580.1:0-11130 GCA_027575705.1 Erythroxylum echinodendron
TTTGATAGGATTGAATTTTCTTATATTCTCTTATGTATTTACATGTGATTTCAATCCTATTTTTAAGATAAAATGGTCAAATTGTGTTCAATTTGTGTTGACTGTTAGGCTGGACATATTGATATATTTTTGAGACTAAAAAGACAAAAATTTTAAAACAAATTGAAAAGCCAAAAAAATTGAATATGCTGCGTAAAATGCAGCAGCGCATGCATTAAATGCATGCACTAACGTTGCGCAAGCTGCTGCGTAACGCACCGTTCTAACACAGTTAACACTGCAGCGTTATAAAAATAACGCTGCATGGTTTTAAAGCAGGATTAATTTTTGGTTTTGTTGTTTTTGCAGAAACAGGAGCGGCGGCAGGAACAGAGATGACGTGGGAGAGAACTAAAATTGTTTTGGCAGGAACAGTGACGATAGAGCAAAGAGAAAAATACAAAGACCGCAGACGCAAAGCAAAGGAGCCAGGCAGGCGTGGAAGCTAAGCAGAAAAAAAATATGGAAGGCTAGGTTCCTGACACCGGTTCAACGGAGATATGGACACCGAGTCACGGTTAAGCTATTTTCGTCATTTTAAAGTTGTGATTTCTTTTCGGATTGTTATGTTGTTGGTATTGATTCGGATGGTTTTAGGATAAACAATCTTAATATTTTATTTTGATTGATTATTTTGAACCTATTGCTAAAATATCAATTGTAATCCGTAATTGTTACTTTTGATATTTGAAATAGCTTCTAACAATCGTTAATTGTTAGGAACAATATAACTTAGGTTTGATAACCCGAACGTGTGAGGTTACTGCCTATATTGATTGTTTTCTAGTTCGTAATGCGATTGCCAAATTGAATCTAGAGATCATATCCTAGGTTATTCTGTAGTTAGGTTTAATTAATGATCGTATCTTGATTAAATTCAACCTAAGGGAAAACCGAGATTTATAAAGCGTTCTATTAGTCTCAGATCAATAGTTCGAAAAGAATTGTAAAGACTTTAGAATGAAGGAATATGCTTGATTATGATTAGGCCGAGATTGACCCTAGAACCAGACTTTACTCATATTCAACACTTTTTGCGTTTTCGATTAATTATTTTAATTTATTTTCAGCAGTTTAAATTTACTTTAATTTTCTAAATTGTTTAAAACCTAAAACCCCCCATTTTCTTTCCTTGCATAAATTAATTTCATTACGAAAATTAACCGAACATTCCCTGTGAATTCGATCCTGACTTACCGCAACTACAAATTTTAGTGTGCAGAGTCAGGTAAATTTTGCAGTGCACTCGACACTCACTGTCAATATACCAAGGAAATGTTCAATTTTTTCATTCATAGTATAAACCCAAACATTCATCACTAAGAATCTACACTTATATTGATAAATAAGAGCAATATGTGATAAATTTCTAATGTATGAACTAATATTTATCTCTTGTTGAATATTACTTTTGATATGATTTAAGTGGAGATTTTTCTTAAATTTTCAATCCACTAAAAGCATCTCATCCTTTTTTGAAGAATCTTTGATGATCATTCTTGTTCAACTTAAAAAATAATTTTTTCATATTCTACATTAACATTTTCAAGACTTTCTTAGACTTAAAAAGGTTAAAATCATTAAGATAATAAAGGATAATACTTTCAAAAATAATACTCAAACTAAATGAATACCATCTTTACTTCTTACCATTTTTGCTTTTTAAAAACCTATAAAATAAGCCAATCAATCTGCTTTAGGCATCTAAATATGCTTAGTTCCTTAATTATTAGGCCTAAGGGTTTGCTTGTCATTCTATTGTTTGAGAAAACAAAAATCTATCAACATGTCTAACCTTACCACTAAAATGACATACTGTGTATATATTAGTGGTGATGATGCATAAATGCATTACTATATATGTGTGCATGATGACAAAACTTGCTCTGGACATTAAAGTGTTGAATGGTTTCCTAAGGTAGTGAAATTAAGTACGATGATTATATGTAGAATGTCTACTATGAATAAAAGCTTGATTCATGCTTCTTTAAGACCTAAAAGGGTGTGAGTGGGTTTACATGTTATTCCATAAGTTATACATATTCTTCCCTTGATGGTATTAAACTTTATTACTAAGTTGTGAGCTATATATTAAAGCATAATTCTTTCTTTTAAGATTAGTCCTAGTTGATGAAGAATGTGCATGCATATGCTTAGATATGTATGCTCCATACTCATTTGTCACATTAGGCAATGCTTCTTCGATAGGCAAATATTTAGATAATAATGGTTTTAGAATTGCCTTTACTATTACAATTTTATCCTATTCCATGCCAATCATTGGAATTCTTTTAAGCTCCTAGCATGTTTTTAAGTTTTTCACTCCCTTTAGTAAACTTAGATAATGACTCCTAGAGGAAATCTACCTCTTTCTTCAATGTTTTACTCTCATGTATTAATGCATCTAAGTTATGATTATCATTAATAATCATATTTTTGGATTTTTCGCTTTTTCTTTTTCCATTCTCATTCATACATGCATCTAACTATTCTTGTAATTCCTTAAGTTTGGAAGATAATTTCTTCCTTTCTTTATTCATGATTTTTAATGGAATTAAGATTTAAAAAACATCATATATTTTATGGAAGTAACCGGAAAGAAAAAGCCTTAGATATTAGTCTAACGTTAGATAAAATAATGATTCCATTATGGTATAAAAGGGATATTTCTCGAAGAATTGATCAATTCCCTAAAGAAATTTGAGATAAAATAGGATGGATACATATCAGATTAATTCAAATGATAACTATATCTAATTTTAAAGAAGGAATTGATAGTCCTATTAATCTAGCAATCATAGATGATAGGATACATAATCGAAAAGAAGCATGTATGGGAGTTCTTAGAGGCAATCTTAGATATAAAAAACTTTTGTTTAACATCTACCATAAAATGTCATATAATATACAAGAAAAAGATTTTGATAAAAAATTTTCTTTAATACAAGATTTCAAAAGAAAATATTTAATTAAAGATGGGAATAGACCTTATTATATTACCTATATGATATCTCATGCATTTTCTACTACTCATCATCTGAAATTTTTTTCAAATAAAGATATTGTTGATTTTCTTAAACTATCTTCTGAAGTAGAAAGGATTTATCCTCTATTTATAGCAAGCATAAAGGATCTTGGGAAAAAGAATATCTTTCTTAAAAGATAAGTGAATGGTATGATGAGGCCATTTTATTAAAGAAAAGCGAAGGGATAAAAAAAATCTTCTTTATGTTTTTATAATTTAAAGGTGCCTACTATGATTAGATGTGATAGTCTTTATAATTATTATTCCTCGCTAATGATAGATCTTAAAAAAGATCCCAGTGGTTATAGAGAATTTTGCTAAAATGCAATTAAGGATGATTAAGAGAAGAAAAATTAAATAAATCCCAGAAGCACAATGAGGATTCTACCACCCCAAAAAGCACATAGAAAAATCTGTACAGCATATACCAATGGCATAAGATCTTTAAAAGGAAAAGAAAAATATGAAGATTCTGAAGTCAACACTTACAATGACTCAGATTAGATAACTACAGATATTTTCCATGATGTAAAAATAAGGTGATAAAGAAATCTTACCGCCTAATAAAGTAAAAGAATCTCAGTGGATAAAAAGAAAGATAAATAAAAGATAAGATGATCTCCTCATCTAATGAAAAAGGAGGGGAATTTCCTCTCGATAAGAATGGACTTCATGAATAGATAAGATGTAAATTTTAAGTTTCGGATTTGAAATATGCTTATAAATTATTAGTATAAACAAGTCCTTTCTATATGTAAATAGGCACGCTATTCAGACTCTTCTATTTCTCTTGTAATATCTCTTCTCTTCCTTATTATTCTACTATTATTAAATAAAAAACTTCTTTTACAGATAAAGTCCTATATTTTCCATCTTAAGCCTTTACTCTCCTACTATCTTCTTTATTTTAGCCTTAAGGTAGGAAACAAAATAAGGATGTGTTATACTTTGCTGAAGGAGTCATTAAGGGCTACCTCTTGAGGTTGGAACTGGAATGCTTATTAAAAGTCTTAATGATAACCCGTGAAGTGACGGCTAAATCAATATAGAAATAGGTACGAAAGCGTATTGGACCTTTTAATTTGGAAATATAATTCTATTATGCATTTTTTGGACATTGGTAATGACCTCTTTTTTCTTAGAAAAAATTTTATATGGATTATCTGTACTAGATCTAGAGTTGATAACTTCCAGAAACAAAATAGTTACTTCACTATTCGAAGAAGTTATTGATACTATAACAGATAATGGTAATTTAATTTTTGATATCTTGAAAAGTTTAGATTTCATAAAGATTGTTATCTTATCTCATAGTTAAGCTGTGTTTTACTTTATAAATTAATGTGTTTTATTTGTGACTTTGTTGAAAGGGGATCACACTGTGATATAAATTAGACTAACTGGGACAAAATGGTGTCTAATCTATGACGGTTTGGTTTTCTAATTATGAAGATATTCATCAACAAATTCAATATATGAGAAAACTGATATTTTGGAGCAATGATCATGTACAAGAATTTAAAAAGATATATTCTCATGTTAAACTTACTAATGGACAAACTTTAGACATCTTTTTAGATTTCAATTACTCTATTAGAGAGTATGAGAATGAAAATCATTATCTCTCTAAGGAATATAAGATATTACATCTTCACTTTTCTAAACATTATAGGTTATATCTAGAAAGAGGATATAAGTGAATTTGTTTATTGTAATCAGTTATTTTCTGAAATAAATAAATTGATACTCTTATACAGGACCTTTAGATTGAATTAAATCACCATACCAATAGATATAATTCTTTGTTATCTTCAAATTGTCAGAAAAGAGCCATACAAACTATTAAAACAAAGATTGAAGACTTAGATAATAAATATAAATAGTATAAAAAATTATAGATAAAAACTCACTTAGAACTAACCAATCATTATAAACTTTATCATTTAAATGGAGGAAGATAAATATTTAAAAATTAAATATGAGCGGTTAAAAATAGAAACTAATATGGAAAAAATGCAAAAATGATATAATATTATGGAAAACTATTCTTTTAAGTATAATAAAACTTCAAGAAAAAATTGCAAACTTACAAAATATGATAGGAATGATAAATTAAAAAGAAACAGAAAGCAAATCTATTAAAAGTAATGGTAAACTTCATATAAGGTTATGATTCTAAAATTGAAGAATCAAATAAACAGGTAGACAAAATTAAACCTAGAAACATTAACTCATATCAAACCTAATATATTTAAAAGAGAAGTCCATTTGATCCCTAATATTAGTGATATTCCTAGTACTCCACAAAATCCTCCTATATATCCCTCTCAAAGTTTGAGTAAACTTAATAAAGGATATGTTAGAACTCATATGATAAATTAAAGATAAAGATCGATTTGCTCCTATAAATAAAATGAGAACAGAGTCTATAAACTCTTTTGGGATATCTAGTTATTGACTGTATTCAAGATATAAAAGAAGCAATTGATAAATGGGAAACTGCTCTTCGAGTAGCTAATGCTGTTGATAAAATGGATTATGAAACAACAAAACAATTATTAGAGAAAAGCCTATTAAACAGTTAGCTTCGATTTTGAAAACATTTAGACGAAAACTCTAAAAGTTATATATTTAACTCTAATAGTGATATAGGCAATTTAATAACTCAAGCTACTAAAGCATTTCGAGTGGAGTTTATAGGAGAAGGAAACATTTTAAAAGATACTACTATTATAGGAAAATATGCTATTACTTTACAAAGGCTTCAATTATATGATATGTGTGAAATCAATAGATATATCATTGTATTTTTCCTAGACTATTATTATCATATTTATAATCAAGTAGATAATACACAACTTTATTTTAAAATGTTTTATAAAACCTGACCTTTGGGGAAACAAACTAGAAGCAACTTATAATCTAGGACTTGTCGTTACCTTGGGAAAAAGAATTTCTTTTTGAAAAGATAAGTGAATGGTGTGATGAGGCCATTTTATTAAAGAAAAGCAAAGGGATAAGGAAAAAATCTTCTTTTTATTGTTATGACTTAAAAATGGCCACTATGATTGGATGTGATAGTCCTTATTATTATAAAAAGATAAAAAAAGAATTATATAAAAGAAAATATTTTAAGAAAAGATATTTTAAGAAACAAAAAGCAAGGTATTATAAAAGGAGAGAAGGATACAAACCTAAACAACCTATTTTTAAGAGAAAAAACATAACAAATAGAAAGATAACTAAATGCCAATGTTATTATTGCAAAGTAATAGCGGTATTGTATCAAAAGGAAAATTTTTACGAGAAATAGACAAAACTAATGCCAACTCAAATAAATCAAGGAAACTGAAACATATTAGTCATATCCATTCAAAAAATATTTATAAGAGGGAAATTTTTTAGATTGAAATAGGTGAAAAAGCTCTTAAAATATGCTCTATGTTATTTAGTTATATACTTCCAACTTTTTAGGAGATCTTTTACCTGTTTATGTATAAGATTTATTTAAAAGAGGAACCAGGACATGTTCTTACATTAATACCTGGAAGAGCATGTAGAGTGCATTAGGGAGGATCATCCTTTGAATATAAAATTTTAAAACATAAGTACTTTTGGTTTATAATTTGGAAGTACGCTCAAAAATATGCAATAAAAAGAAAAAGAAAAATGTCATAGGTATTCCAATCTACATGAAAGGACCTATCCTAAAGTTCCCCTTCTAGAGCCCAAGTGGAGCCCTCCCGATGACCCCACAGTAGCTCTCCAATCGATATCTAACTTAATTGAAGGGTTTTACAATGCCAAGTCGTTTAACTGTTAAAAACCATTTGTACTTTAAAAGTTCAAAGTGTGAAAATTAATGGGAAACTTTTTTCTATCATTTTATTGAAAATTTCAGCAACACAATGGTTGTATTTTGACATTTCAAAAAATTTTAAAAGCCCTGTATAATTTCAAAACACTTCTATATTCATACCAATTTCTCAACTATAAATTTTGGACTTCAAGTCCACTCACAAGCGACCTTAAACAAATAATTCTCAATAATCACTGCAGTAAACTTTAAAATGCTAAAACATATTCATGCGTTTCATTTAAAAGCCTTTATAAACATCCATTCTTTACACAAATGTACATATCAAAATGACACAAGCATAGCAGCACCTGACAATACAATTAATCCGATGGTAGAGTCCCAAGTACTACAACACTTGTACACAAACCTGAGGTGGTTTGTTTAAAAACATAAACATAAGGGTAAGCTAAATGAGCTCAGTGAGCATAATCAATTTTCTGAAAAAATTATACTTTTCATAACAACATAACTACAATATTCCATAAAATCATAAAGCTCATGGTAAAATAGTTTCTATAACAATTTATTCGTGCATCATCAAATCTGGTAATAACATAACATTTCGTAAAACATAATTTTAATTTTTTTGAAATACTATTTTAAAATGCTTTTCAAAATTAAACTTATAATACAAAAGTTTCCATTTTCCTTAATCAATAAATAGTTTTTAGAAAAAATTTGTACTAAAAATAAGTCATCCACTAGAATTGGTGCCATACAGTGCCTCTCAAATTACTTTTAAAATAACCATATAGTACCTCTTAAAAAACTTTTAAAATAAATAGTTGCGGCATTATTACTGTCATGAATTTTCTTCATCTACATAGCTAACCACTAGTTCCTTTGCCATACGGTGCACTAGGCATAAAGTCATAAAACTGGTTCTGAATTGCTTACCAATAACGAGTCACAAAGCTGGTTTTATATTGCTTACCCATAATAGGTTAATTGTCATAAATATACTGATATAATATGTATATAAGCCTAGCAATGTACCATAGGTAAAAGCAACTCTTACATTTACGACTCATCTTATCTTTTAAATCAAGTATGGGAGGATTCATAACTGAATTATTTTAATGTAACTCCCAATTGTATAAATTTTAACTTTTAAATTAAAACTCATATATTGCCAAAGCTTACAGTTATGCTAATAATATTCACTTGTAAAATAGAATTTGCATAAAACTCAATATAAATATTCATTTCATGATCAAATGAAAGCCATTTGAATAAACTCAATTTAAAGTACACTCACATGTCATCAATTCTTTTACAAATCATTTAGATTTGTAAAATAATTAAAATACACCCGTTGTTTTGCAAATTTATCACCAAGCACGCTCACGCATTCAATGCCTCTCCTTTACGTACACAAACTACATTTCTATTAGGTATTTATTTTCAAATTAGGAAATAATATATTAAAACTATATATTCTATTTAATCAAATTCAATATTTGTACCTAATTGTGTATCACACATGTTAATCATATTTCTGTTTACTTTCGTAAGCTAACCTATTGGTCACCGTTTCTAAATCTAACTTCAGAAGTCACTAAATACCATATTTTACCCATTCTAACTTACCAAGTTTCTTCAAAACACAATCTCACCTAATTTAATTAACCATATCACAATCATGCCTAATGAGTCACAGTTATGACCCATAACCAAATCCATGCCTCCATTTGTTCTTTAATTTTCACACAGTAAACGTTCAATTTAAGTTTTGAGGTCTTTTAAAAATTTGTTCTCATATGTCTCTAGTTTTCATATGATTAAAAATCATGCCATTTTAACTTCTAAATCATGAAAAATGTACCAAATATCACAAGTTGTTTCAACACAGGGACATATCAGGTAACCATTTTTAGTCTCAAATTTCAAAATCATTAATCCCTATAAGTTTTTTCAATAGATTTTAAGTACTATGTCTTAGGTTTCATCTCCAATTAGAATCACCAAATTTTGAGGTTTATAGGTCGAGTTATTTCCAAAACATTGGGTCTAGTCCAAGTTAACCTAAAACATAATTCCACTATACATTCCTGTCTTGTCATATTCAAGTAATTCCATACAAAGAACAACAAAGTAATACCAAGGCAATATTGATCTTCAACACATTCATCTCTCTTAAGAAAACCACAAAAAAATAGAAATTTAAGTTAGGAAACTTATCACATTTTCCTCCAATCTTTTGAGTATTTGATGAATACTTCAAGATTCCTCCAAATCACCATCAAATTTATGAAAAAAAAATGACTACACTCTTTATTGTGTCTAGTTTTTATTGCTTTTAATTTCCTTCATAACTTGATTTTGATTACAAATCCTTGTGTTTTGATCTAAATGTTAGATAGATTAAGTGAAATTGGTGTGGATGTTGCATGAATCTTAATCAAATTATTTTATGAATGTGGCATGAACTAAACAAGAAGAATTGAGCATGTAACTCACACTTACATGCACAACCATGCACGAGCAAGTCACATATGTGACTTAAATGCATGGTTGTAAGCCACAGTCATGACTTATATGCACGGTCATACATGTGTAAGTCACAGCTATGACTTACATGCACGGCCGTGCATGTATAAGTCACAGTCGCGATCCGTGACTTACATACAGACCCCTTCATTTTTTTGTAAATGTTTTAGTTATTACATGGTAGCTGGAGAGGTTGAGGGAATGAAACCCTAGACCTAAGAGCATACTACAAATAGAAGAAGAGGGTGGTAACAAAGGGGGACATCTTTCATTCGACTCTTCACTCTTCATTCTACATAGGCAGACACATTTAGAAGGCACAAAGAGAGGTAAAAAGAAGAGAGAAACAAAATGATTTAATGAAGAAGAGAGAATAGCATAGAGGTGGAAGCTAGGGACTGAGGCAGAAAGCGAGAGCTGGAGATGAATCCATTAAACTTGAGTAACCATTTGGTTGCGTGACAACAAGCTAAAGCAGAAAGCGAGAGCTAATACAAGAATCTTAAAAGGGGCAGGAGACCAACCACTTTTTCTCATTCCATTTTTCATCTGTTGCTTAGTTTTTTGTTTATTTATTGAATTTATTACTTGTTAGCTTAACTGATTGTTATTTGTTTTCTTTTAGTTCATCTTTAGTATTCATTATGTTCATTGCTTTTACTTTTTTGGGTTGAAAATAACATGCAATTGAAGTGTATGGAGATGATGAATCGTGTTTATATTATGATGGGATGATCTCTTTTTCTTGAGGATTATTGTAGCTATTTTAGTCAAATATGAATAATTGAGGGACTGTGTTTTTTTCTTATTTTTACTTTAGTTTCTGAACTGAATGGATGTAGTAGCATGATCAAAATTTGTATCATTTTTAGTATTAAATAAAGGACCGAGAGGAGAAGTTTAATATGAATAGAGAAACTGTGGATGCTTAGGTTAAGAGCTAGAAATATATTAACTTAAATGGTAATTAGTAGTCAGGTTTTCATAATTAATTCAGATGATAACTAGTTGAATACGAAAGTTAGATTAGTTCATTATTCGAGTTAATTTAGAACCCAATTGTTAATTTTAGTACTATCCAATCATTTGCCTTAATCAAGCATAGGAAATGAAATTTATGAAATAAATTCTCAAGAGTCTTCCATCTCGATTAATCTATTCGTCCTTGCTTCCAATTGAATTGTTTACTTTTCAGAATAATTTGTGATTTTCTTTTAAAATCTTCACCCAAAAATCGAGATATAATGTTTAGGATTGCATTTTTTTATTTTTTGTTCAAGATTAATTTAAGTTAACCAGTTTCACCTCCATGAGAGATGACCCTGGGTAATCAACTACAACTACCTCGTATACTTACAAATAGGACAACCTAGGTCTTTTTAAAACTTTTTAGACATAACACATTTTTGGTGTCGTTGTTAGGGAGTTGTTTAGCTTTTAAAATTAAATTAATTTTGATTGTTTTTATTCACTAAAGTGATTTTCATTGTTTGTGTTCATTCGTACATATTTTATTGTGTTATTTTGTTAATGTGTTTTGTAATTTCATTATTAATTTAGTGCTTTCTGTAGTTAGTTTGTGCTAGGAAGGAGAAGTTTAGGTAATGAATTCATTTGATTTATACTTGGAAGGAGATCTTTGTGTTAGTAGTGTGCCCTAGGCCAATGGATATTTGTGATTCATGTATTAACATTATGACTTGTTAATAATATATTA
>JANZXR010078689.1:0-11125 GCA_027575705.1 Erythroxylum echinodendron
CCTCCCCCGTGGGCCACAGGTCCAGATGTCACATAGGACGTCGGGCCGTGGACCCGCCCGGGGAGGGGTTCCAGCAGCTCCTGTCGTTTAACAGGCTATATCGTCTGACAAGTTCCTGTTGTTTTAATTTTTAACAAGCCCATGTATTTATACTAATTGAAAGTAATTTGCAAAAAAGTTTTTGAATTCACACACAATTCACCCCCTCTTACGTGTGTTTGCTTTATAATTTGGTATCAGAATGAGGTTTCACATTTATTGTATTGTACAACACATGTTAGTTCATGGCGAACACCTTGAGAATTTTTAAAGGATAATCTGTTTGAAAGCCTCCTTACTTTAATGGAAACTACTACTTATATTAGAAAGAGAGAATGACCATATATCTCCAATCTGTAGATATTGAAGTATAGCAAGAAGTTAAAGTTGGAGTTATAATTCCCACTTCTGATAACGTAGAAGTACGAACTGATACTGATAGTAGAAATACATAACTAAACACTAAGGCAAAACATCACTTGATATGTGCGTTGTCTTCAGATGAATATGAAAAGATATCCTACAGCTCTATAGCAAAAGAAATATGGGACAAATTGTAAGTCACATTTGAAGGAACAAATGAGGTAAAGAAACATAGAATAAGGCTTTTAGAACATCAATAAGAAACTACTGGCATGAAATAGGGAGAGACTATAGATGAATTCTTCGAACACTTTAATAACATCATCATGGCCTTAAAGAACTTAGGAAAGATATATCCCAATGATGAGCTCGTAATGAAAATTATGAGGTTACTACCAAAAGAATAGAGACATAAAGTGACAGCTGTAAAGACAACAAAGGATATAGACACTATTTAGTCAACTGGCTATGAGGACAACTGATGATCCATAAAACCAAGCTTAGGCAAGATGAAGGATCCTCCTACAAAAAAGGAATGGCACTAAAAGCAACTGACGAATCAAACAGTGATGAAATTGACAACGAGTTACAAATAGATGGAGATGACGAGTTCAACTTTATGGTCAGAAAATATGCCCGCTTCTATAAAAAGAAGATGATGAAAAAAAGAGAATGAAATAAGAAAGTTAGAAACAACAAGTTCCTATCAAAAGGCAGTAGCAGCAACAATAGCAATACACAAAATAATCAAATCATATGCTACCACTACAAGGAGCCTAGACACACAAGACGAGAATGTCCTCTTCTTTAAAAGGACAATCAGAAAATAGAAAATCCAGACAGCAAGCGATGAGTATAGCTTGGTCAGATGAGGATTATGAAAACTTTAAAGAAAAAGAGCCAGAAGAAGTCAACAATGTTTGCTTCATGGCTAAATTAGGAGACAATGAGGTATATTATTCAGACTCTGATATTGAAGTTGATGAATTGAAAAATGTATATCGTGAATTGTATGATCAGTATAAGAGGTTGGCAATGGAGTATTTCAAAGAAGTTAAGAAGTCCAAGAGTAATGGTGCATCTATGCATTAGAATCTGCGAATGAATATTTAACAACCAGGAATATGTCTCTTGAGGTTGAATATAAGTGAAAGGTTTCTGAAAAGGAAGATCTTAAAGAAAGAGTAGCTAAGCTGGAAAATATGTTCCTAAAAAATGATTATGATAAGGTAAGACAATTAAAATAAAAAAGTCACCGCCTTAGAACTTGAAAAGAGAGAAGTGCTCAAAAGATCTTATCTCTAGAAAAAGATCTAGAAAATTTCATTGATGAAAGAAAGAAATGCATTGCTTGGTAGTGGTAAATGCATTTTTGGTAAGGTCGGAATAGGATGTAATGAAAATAACAATATTATGTTATAAAAAAACTTCTTTGTTAAATATAGTAGTAGCTATAGCCAAAATAGTAGGAACCTGCTAAGTGGAAAAAATTATAACAACTATTATTCATCTATTCTGTGGGATTACTATAGTAATCATGGTCACATTAGTCATTCTTGTAATTTTCGTAAAAAGAAATTATCTCAGATGTATGTTTAGAGATCGAAAGTTCAAACTACTAACCTGAAAGAACCCAAAAAAAATTTAGGTACCTAAAATAAGATAATGCTTTTTGCAGATATGTTTCAAAATGGAGACAAGGGAGAATCAATAAGTAGTTGATAGTGGTTGTTTGAGACACATGACAGGTTAAATATCACACTTCAACTACATTGAAAGAAAGGATGGACGTAATGTTGTCTTTGTAGGTAAAAATAAAGCGAAGTTCACCAGAATTGGTAAAATTGGTGATTCTGACTCTACATCTATTGATAACGTTCTCTTTATTAATGATTTGAAACATAACCGGTTGAGTGTGAGTCAGCTATGTGACAAAGGTTACAAAGTCATTTTCTATACATCTTATTGTGAAATTGTCGATATTCATAATGATAATATTATGTCTAGAAATCAGAATATATATTGTGCTCAACTGGAAGACATGTCCTCACAAAGTGTTAAGTGTTTTATCTCTCTAGAAAATGATTCGTTTATATGGCACAAAATATTTGGACATGCCAACATGAGCAACCTATCAAAATTGCCCAAAACGAGTTAGTAAGAGGATTACCGACCTTAAAGCTCGAAAGCAATTAGGTTTATGAGGTTTGTTTAAAAGGTAAACAAGTCAGAAGCAACTTTTCTTCTAAAAATATTGTGTCTACTAGCCAACTTGAACTTGTGCACATGGATTTATTTGGTCCCACTAGGGCTCAAAGTTTTGGTGGTAGACATTATAGTTTTGTTCTAGTGGATGATTACTCCAGATTTACATGAGTTTATTTCTTATTAAATAAGAATGGTGCTTTTGAAGTGTTTGAGAAGTTTTGATAAAAATTCAGATAGAAAAAGGATACTGCATCACTTTAATTTTAAGCAATCATGAAGGAAAATTTGATAACAGAAAGTTTGAAGAATTATATGAAAGCAATGGTATAACTCACAACTTTTTTTGTCAAAGGATGGCTCAGCAAAATGAAGTTGTAGGGAGAAAGCAAATAACTTTGGTTGATATGGACAGGACATACAATGTGAAAGTGGACTACCTCATGGATACTGGGCAAAAGCGGTATCCAAGGCATGTTATGTACTTAACAAATGTCTCATAAAACCTATTCTGAAAAAGACCCCCTATAAGTTGTGAAAAGGAAGAAAACCAAATGTTGTTTACTTTTGAGCATTTGGCTATAAGTGTTTCGTTGTAAACAATGGAAAAGACAACTTTGAAAAGTTTGATGTGAGATTAGCTGAAGCTATCTTTTTGGGCTACAATACTGTTAGTAAAAAATTCAGAATATATAATAAAAGAACAAAGAATATAAAAGAATCGATACATGTGATATTTGATGAAACACTACCTTCGTCAACAACAACTGACTCAGATGATGAAGAACATCGATTGGTATTAAAAATACATCAGAGAATCAAAATGCACCTATAATGCCTTCAGAATTACAAAATCAAGAAGGCCCATATGAAGCTAAAATAGAGAAGGCTCCTTCATCTTAATAGGAGCCTATGTAACGAAAAACCCCGAGAGAATGATTGATACACATCAATATATTTTGAGAGATCCTTTTGAAAGTCTAAAAACAAGATCATCATTCAAGAACAGCTTTGTTGCTCTCATCTCACAAATAGAACCAAAGATAGCTAAAGAGGCCCTTACTGACGAAAATTAGGTTTTAGCCATGAAAGAAGAATTGAATCAATTTGACAAAAATAAAGTCTAAAATTTGGTACCTCGTCCTCAAAGTAAGTCAATCATTAGGACTCGGTGAGTATTTTGAAACAAACTTAATGAAAATGGTAAAGTGGTAAGAAACAAAGTTAGACTCATAACTCAAGGTGACAATCAACAAGAAGGTATTGATTTTGATGAAACTTATGCTATTGCTAGACTGGAATCGAATAGAATTTTACTTTCTTTTGAATGCTATAAAAACGTCAAGTTATTCCAAATGGATGTTAAAAGTACATTCTTAAATGATTACATTAACGAAGAATTAACGAAGAAATATTTGTTAAGCAAGCCCAATGTTTTGATGAAAACCATTCGAATTACATGATGAAGTTAACCAAAGCTCTGTATGGTTTAAAGCAGACTCCTCGAGCATCTTATTAGAGATTAAGTAACTTTCTACTTGAGAATAACTTTAAAAGAGGAAAGGTCGATAAAACCTTATTTATTAAGAGAAAAGAGAATGGTTTACTCATATGGCAGATTTATATTGATGACATAATATTTGGTGCTACTAATCCATCCTTTTGTGAAGAATTCTCAATATTAATGCAGGGAGAGTTTGAAATGAGCATGACAAGAGAAATTTCATTCTTTCTCATATTACAAATCAGACAAACAGAAAAAGGAATTTTCATTAGCCAAGACAAATACATAAAGGAACTCATCAAGAAATATCATTTTGAGAATGTCAAACCGATGGGTATTTCTATATACAATGGAACTAAACTTGATAAAGACAAAAAAGACAGGGTTATAGAGGAGAAAAAGTATAGAGGAATGCTCAAGACTAGACATTATGCTTAGTGTGTGTCTTTGTGCACACTTTCAATCAAATCCCAGAAGAAAGCCACCTTCAAGTAGCCAAAAGAATCTTTCAATATCTCCACAGAACTATGGATTTTGGATTATGGTATCCAAAAACTGATTCATTTGACATAGTAGGCTATTATGATGCAGATTATGCAGGTGATAAAGTCAATCGAAAAAACACTACTGGTCATTGTCAATTTCTTGGAGGATGTCTAGTATCTTGGTCCTGCAAGAAGCAAAATTTCACAACACTTTCAACGATTGAAGCAAAATATATACCAGTTGCTAATTATTGTGCTCAAATATTATGGAGGAAGCATCAACTACATGATTTTTCTCTAAACTTTTCTTATATTCCTATATTATGTGATAATACGAGTGCTATAAATCTTTCTAAAGATCCTGTGCATCATTCTAGGGCTAAGCATATAGAAATCAAACATCATTTTCTTAGAGATCATGTTTTAGAGGGAACCATTAATCTTTAGTATGTTAATAATAAAAATCAAGTAGCTGACATTTTCACGGAGCCACTTTTTCAAGGTAGATTTTGCGTGTTAAGAAAAGAGCTTGGTATGTGCAAACTATTTGATATTATTTCTGCATGAATATTCTCTGCTACTTGTCTTTGCATTTCTTTTAGTAGGCTTCTTCTATTCTGATTCCTTAGAAACTCTCTCTTAATATAGTAGGCCCTTCATTTTAAAAGGCTCCTTTCAGTTTAATGGAGCAAGATTACACATGTACTAAAAGGATAATTTCCTTTATTTTGTTGTTTCAGCATTTAAAGACATGTGTGAAAGTTTTGAAAAGCCACTATACAAATCTGTCAGAAGATATGCAAATGATCACACTTCCTATATTAGCATATGATTGTTCATCTTCATATGAGATCAATGCTTAAGAAACACTTAATATACTAGAAACAAACTTATCGCCTCTACTCACCCTCATTGTTCTTCAAAGCATAGCTCTTGACTCTCTACATTCTAACTCTCTATTTTCATCTCAAATCTTCTAAATGTCATCGATCGGTCTTACAATGGAATGATCTAGATCAAAAAGACAAAAGAAAACTCCAACTTTTATTGATAGTCTTAGTGAAGCTCATATTACTGAACCTATCCCCTCTAAGCCCCAAGTATCAAAAGTGCACTGGGTTATAAATGATCATGATTCAAATGATAAAAATTCTTAGTTGAATATACAATTACGAACCAAAGGAAGTATTGTAAAGCAAACCAAGAAAATTTCTAAACAAAAAGGAAACCCTGATGCTAAAAAGAAAAAGGAAGAAGAATCCAAAAAAAGAAAAAAAGGAAGAAAAAAAGAAGGAAAAAGTGCATCTGACTAAGGAAACTATAGATAGAAATAAACTGTTTCATGAAGAGATGATTCCTAAAGAAAAAAGGACAAAGAAGATAAAAAAAAGCTACACAAAAAGGAAAGACATCAATACCATAAAAAAGTTTCAATCAACGGAAGCAAAAGTTCACTATAAAATGCAGGTCAAGAAAAGAAAGATGGCTGCTAGGCAGATCTTACCTCCCATGATGTTTGATGACATAGGTATACCTATCTCTCCTTACTTTGCTACCATCAGTTAGGAAAATTTTCTAAAATTAAATGAGACGGCATGCGATCAGCTAGTCAGGATATTCTACACATACACGAAAAAGGAAGAAATAAATGGAAAACTAGTCATTGTCTCATAGGCGCATGTATGTGAATTTTTAATTTATGAGGAAATCTTAGGAGATATGTTGGAAGTTGCTCCTATGGGGAGAATTAATTTTCCCTGTTATAAGAGGGATGTTGATGATATGGAGTTAGTCGAAGTTGTAAAATGATCCATTTGCCTTCATGCTGAAAACACCCAAGACTGGAGACCTCGGGGTAGACAATTAAACTTAATACCACAATGCCTTACATTGATTTTAGCTATTTCAATTTTTCCCAATAGTAGTTTAGTTGAAAGGTGCAACGTGTTGGACACTTATGTGGTGTATAATTTAATCTTCTAGCTATAATCTTGAGGTTCATGGTGGATAAGGGGAATTATAAGAATACCACCGGTTGCCTACCTTATGAAATGCTACTCACCAAGATTTCAATCATTATGAATTTTCTTTTGCAAATCTAAATTGGTATGCATCGATTAAGTTTCACCCTTCCATTCCCTATCAATTTGGATACAGATTACAAAACAATATCTGGGTAGACAAAAGATCTGAAAGAGTAGCAGAAAACTTAGATGTTGCTCTAGACCAACAAATTTCTGTCCCTCCTTAAGATGAAAATTATACAAATCTTCAACAAAAGCTAAAGGATATTCAAGCCAATCAAGAACAAATATGAGGACGAGTAGATAACATACAGAATCAACTTCTTGACATACAAATTTTTCTCAGAAGAATCCTTGAATCTCTTCAATAACTATGTTGCTATTTGCTTTCTGCTTGGCTTATTTATACTAATGATTTTGTTTGATACATCATTTACTCTTTCCCTCTATTTCAACCTATTTTATTTCACTTCCTCCTTATAATTTATTATTTTTGATAATGATAAGGGGAGAGTTTATATTGATACATTTTTTTGTTGCATATATGATGATATAATCCATATTTCTCAATGTTGCTCAATGCATATTTATAAATGCTACCTCAATTATATATGTGATTAATTCTGCTGTTGAACTTGTGAAAATCTGTGATATATAAATGATAGGTTCCTTTCTTACAAGTTAGGCTCCTTTTAATTATGTCTGAACATATAAAAGTCACAGGCATCTTTCGAAATCATCTATTATCTCTTTGAATTTTGAAATATATATATATATATATTTCAAATATATATATTATTGATTTTCATCATCAAAAAGGGGGAGATTGTTAGCATAAGGTTTATTATTACTGATTTTGATGATAACTACATAATATTTCAAATTTCAAATTGGAATTATTTCCTTCTATTTCTAATGGTTTTATTCTTAAAAGAAAATAAAATCATAAAAAATACGCTTCCTTTCTTGCAGGAACCTTCTTTATGAACTTACCTTATTAGAAATGATTTACCTAAAAGGATCCCACTAATTATAAAGGTCGTATATTAGCCCCGTGATTAATGGAAGATTTTTAACAAAGATGACATTATAGTTATTCATATTTAAATCCATCCAATTGACTAAGAATGCAAGTGAAGCAACAGCTAGTTGAAGAAATTGATTATTTAAGAAAAAGTAACAACACTTGTGAAGCAACAGGCATAAACAAACTTTTGAAACATTTGAGCAGTATCTATATTCTTAAGAGTCATATCATTCTTACTGTGCCTTAGAAAATGAAATCATTCTATCAAGAGAGAATGTTTTTAATTCTACATTATATTTTTCTGTGAGCTTCTAGAAGCTTGTTATACACTTCAAGTGTAGAAGGTTAGAGAGGCATAAAAAATATGTATTCGTGAGCTTAAAGAGGTTAGTAAAATGACTATTTGATTTTATAGTGAAATACCCAAGTTGGATACTTAGAGACTAGACTTAGACTTGGGTTATAAGCCGAAATAGTATAAATAGACTTCGTCCTTCTTCTCCTTTCTCTCTCTTTTTATCTTTTATATTTTTGCATTATATTGTGTGGCTTCATTTCAGCAAGAGGCTCCTTTACTTTTATAATAGGTACCTTGTGTTTTCAACCTACTGACGGTTCCTTTCATTTTAACAATCGTCTGCCTTTTTTATTATTTTCAACATGACTTATACTTTAGCAGGCTCTTGTTGTTTAATAGGCTACTATTGTCTGACAAACTCCTATTATTTTAATTTTTAATAGGTCCCTATCTTTATCATAATTGAAAGTAACTTGCAAATTTTTTTTTAAGTTACACACAACACACCCCCTCTTACGTTTGTTTACTTTATCAAACCCAAACCAACAAATACAACTTAATATATTAAGCAGAAATTCATCCCAAAATCACACGGCCATCCAGTTTTCTCATAATTGAACTAATATTAAACATTTGACGACGTACCTACATGAATGAGAGAAGACAGAACAACATTAGAGAAGACAACCAAATTGTGAAGAAAAAGGTTGTCTAAAGAAAATGGAAGATCGTCGGTAGTATAGGGAGAGAAAAAAGAACAAAAAAATATGAGCTGGAGAGTGAAAATAATGGGAAAAAACTAGGGGGACGGTGAGGAGTCAGATATTGGTTAAATAGAAACAAAATTGACGTCGTTTAATTTTTTTAAAAAAAGTTCAATACATTTGACGATGCCTCCTAAAAACATCACCATATGTCATTACAGAATAAACTTTTTTACGGCTCTTACATATATTCGGTGATAAATGCCATTTTTTGACTAATTTGTTAAATAGTCGCTAAATATAAGCTTTGGCAATGAAATTCTCAAATGGTCACCAAATCTACATATTTTGCACATTTTCTATTTTCCTGTAATATATAAAAATATAAAATAGTTTACAATTTATATATAGTAAATAGAGTTTTGTGACACCAACTCACATATTTTTAAAGATATTAATAAGAAGAATTAATTTATAATTTAATATTTATAGAATTTTCCCTTTGTAATATAAACTTTCTAAAAAAATGTTATCCAATTTATAATATAATCCATTGGTTACATTATTGTAAGTATTTTTTAATTAATTACATCGCAATACATATAATAAATTTTGGTTACCATTATGTACGATTACCATTATGTACATTATTATGGACATTAATTCCAAAAGGTAAATTTATTCCTTGCATAATCCAAGACAATGTCGTTTTGTTTAATAGAACATAACATCATTTTCTACTAGGTTATTAACACAAAAATGAACATCTCTTCGTTTTTGTGTTAACTGTCAACATTCCTCTTTATTCACCCTTTAATAAGTGTCATCCCCTCTATTATGGCCATCTCATGTGTTCTAGCTATCATCGTAGAAGAAGCGTTGTGTTGGTATTGTTCTTCTTTTCTATTTTCAAACCATCCTTCTTGTGCTCTGTTTATTTGCTATGTGTAAGAGTTTATTGTGATTATTTTGTTCTGCTTATGGTGTATGAGTTTTTTGTTTTTGTTTTCATTTTTGGAAGATAATTTCTTCTGTTTTTGTGTTAGGTGTGTATGAGTCGATGGTTTTTTCCCACCTTCCAATTTTGTTTGACAAACGCCTCCTAACTGTTTGATGAAATGCTTGAATGAATGCTACTTCACGACAGATTTTTATGTACATATTTGCATTTGATTATACCACTTATAGTATACAAATGTATATATCAAAATGATTTTATTTGAATATGTAATGAAGTTGTGAATACATATAACACTTAAAAGTGAAACGATCAAAACCAAAAATATGGTTAATTGTGTTTTTGTGTTAGAAATTACAATTAAAACTCAAAACTAATAACCTATTACTCTTATTCTTAAACCAAACCTTTTATCATACAACCTTATATAATGGAGTTGCTTAAAACAAGTAAGTTAATTTAAAGCTAGATATGCTATACATAGTACATGCACACTTAACATTCTCAACCTTATTATCAGATGAAGTAGTCTCACTTGATAGATCACAAAATTAATACATTGCTAGAGTGCTGGAATATTCAAAAAACAATTCTTTTATTGACTTTTTAGAATTAACTTGTTACCATTAATTCTTCGTGAAATGACGATACAGTGACTAGTTCCTGATCGTGGAAATGAGTTCCGTTGGGAGGAATGTGGCAAAACTATCTAAGATCAAGAACAAATTAATGAAAATTCAATCCCCTCATCAAACACTAATCACCCCTTGCCTTCTATGATCGATTTTCTTCATCAAGGTTTTTAGTATCATTGTCCTAACTGTTACCTCTCTTTCTTTGTTATCAGTATCTCATTTTTTTGTTATAAAGCAATTATATGAACATCTAATTGTATATGCTATATGTTACATTAAGCTTGCTCAAATATTCAAGAGAACACAGATAGAAATGGAGGCAGTGGTGATGTCCCGATGGTTCATACATCATTAGAAAAATTAGTTGTTTAGGGATAGTGGTCGATTGCAACAACTGTATCTGTTCACTATACCGATCATGGACTTTATCAGTCGGATATGCATCTGTTCAAATTTCTCTTCTTAATACCGTTTGATTTATATATGATTGTTCTATTCTCTATGCCCATTAGCTAAAATGCTTAGAAAATGGGTTCATCTAATACTGTTGTGGAAACTTGACCTTGGACATTATTCACTGTATCTTCTGGAAATTTAGCTAAAGCAAAGAAGTTGTTGGAAGAGGGTGTCAATTCACCAAACCATGAGGGTCAACGATCCGTAACTATTTCAATTGATGGCTTGGCACATGCAAGGAAGCTTCTTGGGAATCCAAACATTGGAAACCCCTTCACCATTTCTACCGACTCTAATATCAATGGGAATCCAAATAAATAATTATTTTTTTTCCTTCTTAATTAAATATTAGGCATTGAACTTTATTTATTATTTTGTTTGTAAGAATTTTTGAACTTCTAATTAACATCTTGCACTACTTTCATAT
>JANZXR010078700.1:0-11124 GCA_027575705.1 Erythroxylum echinodendron
TAAATAATTAAATCCTTATAATTCAAGCTAAGGCAAAAATTCAAATTAACTATAATGCTTAATTCGACAAAATATTTCGGGGGCCAACATGATTGTTCATAAAGCCTAAAACAGCACCTATTCCATATTTTTCCGTATCGCATGTTCTCCATTTTTTTACAGATTTTGTTGAGCAGATTTTGGGTCAGATTTGTATGACCATTATGACCTAGACAAGGAGGTATTTAGATAACACCTTCTCCTAATCAAATGGTCTACAATGTCTAAATTGTCTACAACATCAACTTCATGCATTTTGGCTCAGTATCATGCAAGTTATAAACAAAAACTCTCCAAACTATTATAGAACATAATTCTCAACTTCCAGCCAAATTTAAAACTCTTAAGGACATATTTGAAATTCAATTCCTTTATAAAAAAAATAGTCGTATGTCTCTAGTTTACTCCAAATTAAAATATATTCAATTTATATATTCACATATCAAGTTATGTCCAAAATATAGATGCATGTATAATAAAAACACTACATATAACAACTCTAGCTCACTGTATTGCTAAAATCCTTCATCTTGTTAATCATTTCACCGAATTTGCTTCTACATTCAACACCCACACATGCATCCACACCATTCATGCATGCATCAATCCATAAGCATGAAAACATACACACCTCATACATGTATCCATTTTATAAACATTAAAACCTCATCTTAATATCATTTACACTACCTATACAAATTTAAGCATCATTTACTTACTTCAGAAAAATTCCAGCAGTTGAGACTGGTTAGAAGAGATTTCGACGGATGGACAAGAATAGAGAGATAGCATATGGTCTGAAGTGGTTTCTTTGTAAGGTGTCATGTTGATGAATTAACCAAAAACTAATATACAAAAATGTGCAAAGATGGTGTTTAAGTGATGGCAAAGCAAGAAGGAAGGTTTAGATGATTTCAGTGAAACCAATGAAATGAGCTACAAAAACATCATTCCTAAATGACTAGGTGGCTCCATTATATAATGCCATATGTGACCATTGCATATATAACTTGTGTCCGCCATGTAAGGCTACCAGATGTCACTTAGCTATTATTCCATATGTCACACATTAATTGATTCATTTGTCACTCCATAATTAGTTCATTTGTTAATTAATTTCTAATACAATTGTCACTCTTCAATTTGTCTCTTATTTCTATATTATTCTTAGTCAAAAATGCTCCAAAATTTTGATAAATTTCAAAATTATTTGAAATGTCTCCAAAAATGCAAAATTAATTCTAAGACACACCAATTCAATTTTAAAGAAAATGAATCCATAATTCATAGTTTAATCACATTAAAATCACTTATACTCGAAAAATGTCAATGAATGCATTAAAACTAATTCATGAGTGACAACATTATTCACGTGCATGTGTATGCTATATAATGTATGAAATGCACTTCTAAATTCTCAATAAACTCTCATATATAGTATCCTAAGGTTTTAGCCCTAATCATGGGATAATGGGATAGTATACCAGGCCATGATCGAGCACTTTAGGCCATGATCATGGCAAAGAGGGTTAGGAGCTGGCCACGATTGTGACAAGCAAGGTCACTATCGTGGCATGCATCCGGATGACACAAAAACTCAAGTTTCACAAGACTTTTTGAACCATTTCAACTTCGAATCAGCCCTAAGGCTTCCAAAGTATATATACAACATTAAGGGACAAAAGAAGTAGCCTTGGAAGAGCCTTTTACATCGGCCAAATTCTGAAACCCTAGAGAGTTTATCCAGAGATCGAGGAAGGAAATGAAGGAAGAGAGACGTGGAGAAGAAGCTTGACACGAAGTACTTCCCAGAATAAGAGGTTTCCCACTATTGCTACCTCTGCTATTCCATTCTTGACGTATGTTCCGGTTACTTCATTTTTATTGATGTAGAAAGTTAACATAGTTATAGAGGATAGGTTGTGCTGAATGTTAAGTTTTTGTCTACACTCACCTTTAGGATTTTTGTCTTTGATATTAATGAAATTAGATTTCTTGTGTTTTAATTGATTTATTTGTGATTCAATTTCTATGCTTAATAATTCCATAATAAACAGAGAGGGTGAACTAAGTAAATATCATTAAATTGGGCTAATGAGAGTTATATAGTTTGATAGATAAGGAATTGAATCATATCGTTAAATTTGTGTAGTGAGAGGTCATGCATAGGTTTTTGGATGTTTTTTAAACAATTTCAGAACTAATTTAGATTTTGGATAAAATGTAAATCGAGATATTACAATTCTATCATTTAAATAAAGGATTATATATTAGGGTTAAAGATTATAACTAGAGAGAGAGTAAACTACCCTAGAATCATCTAGACTCGGTCATTCGATAATCTCATAATCAATTAGATTTTCATTAAGATCGGATAAAACCCCCTTTCTCTTAATTAGTAGTTCCTAGGTTGATTTTTGATTGGGCTGTGCAAACTGCTATCCTATTTATATTTTCAAAATTTAATGCTCATAATTGATTGTTTGATTTATTAATGTTCTGCATTAGTTGCTTATTTTAAATTGTTGCGATTTAGTTCAGCCTTAGATTTTAGGATTAGAATAACCCTCCTCATGGGATCGATACCTTAAGTACTATATGAATGACCTATGCGCTTGCAGTATTATTGAGGTTAAAAAATAGTAAAACTTAGCATACGTAAACCGTTAACCAAGTTTTTGGTGGCATTGTTAGGGAGGTGATAGCTTAGTTCTATAGTATAAGGCATTAGATTAGTTTTAATTTTTATTTTTGTTTCATTCTTTTCATTTCAAAATTTGTGCTATTGTATGAACACAAGAGTCCTGAGAGGTTCAAGTCATGTAGTGGAGATGTTAGATTTAGATATTAATTGACTAGAATGCTCAGCGAGAGGAAGAAGAAGAGATCAAAAAATCAATAATGGTCAAGGAGTTTCAATAAACTATAGACTAGGAAGCAAACCAAGGTCAACAACAGAGGACCTTAATGGAATTTATAAGGCTAAGGTTCAACATTGCGAACCAAGGAGTGGCTAGGCCACTTGTTTAAGCGACTTCGATTGAGATTAATCCTATCCTCCGTAATATACTTCAAGAGAACATACAATTTTATGGATTGGTGAATGAGGATCCCAGCGTGCACTTCATGAATTTCCTCGAGATCTGTGATACAGTTTGGTATCATTGAGCCCAGCCAACATCATGATATAGGATCAGCTTGTGCATGCCTTTTTAGATAAGTATTTCTTATTGACCAATACCACCAAGATAATAAAGGAAATAACTAATTTTCAACAAGGTTACGAGGAATCAATCCATGAAGCATAGGAAAGATATAAGGATCTATAGGAAGTGCCCACACCAATCAAAATGGACATAACCCACCAATAAAAGGCATGATTGGTGCAATGTAAAGAGGATGTTTGATGTGAAAGACAGTTTATGAAGCAGAGGAGCTGATTGAGGAGATGATAAGCAACAACTGTTTATGGACGAATGAGTGAGGTAGGCAACCACTACTTTCAGAGACCAAAAGGGAATTGTCACAGTTGATTAAATGTCTGAAATGCAAGTGAAGATTGACAACCTAATGTGACAACCAAACAACATGAAGGCATCATCCTCAGTTGAACTGTGAGCTTTGTGGCTAGACATACCATGATACCGTGGAGCGTTATTTAATAACGGAGGATAATCAGGAGCTAGTGAATTATATTGGGTCACAATATCGATGAGGAGAGGGTAATAACCCCTACTTTAACCCTTATAATCCCCAGTGAAAGAACCACCTAACTTCTCATGGTAGGACCATAATGGAGGATAGTTTAGGCCTCAAGGACAATCAGGCTTCCAACAAGATAAAATAAGCTCGATGAAATCAAAGTTGGACAAAATTTTGGATAAGATCGGAGGTATGGAGGATGCACATATAGGGCTCGAGAGCAAATTTGAACAAGTAATGAACAATCATGCCTCATCTATACATAATCTAGAAGTCCAAGTGGGTCAATTAGAGGAGGCAATGTCTACTCAGAACGCTGGAACTCTTCCGAGCAGCACCGATTCTAACCTGAAGGAACATATCGTTGTCATCAATTATACCCAAGATGAAGAACCGAAATAGATAAACGAAGAAGAAGGTGGATGAAGTCAAGTAATTGAAGGAAACCTCCCAAGTGAGCCTATGATTGTGTTTTTGTTCCCTATTGTGCAGCAATAGGAGTTATATGCAAAGAGGGCAACAAGGTAATTACAGGAGATTAGATCCAAAAAAGTCGAGCAGGTGATGGAATAATTGCAGATAGAGCTCAGATTAAAAGAATCCGTTAAAAAAGGTCTAATAGCAAGTATTGGAAAAAGACCCCAACATTATGCAGAAGAAGGACCTAGAGGACGTTTTCATCTCCTACAGCATTAATAAAATCATTATAGATAGCGCATTCACAAATTTGAGCATGAGTATAAACATGATGCCTCACACTTTTAATCTGAAGCTGGGGTTACAAGAGTTAGTACCCACCAAGTTTTTGGTAAAGATAGTACCCACTAAGTTTTTGGTAAAGACAGCCGACATAACAATGCATAAACCGATGCAGATTATAAAGGATATGCCAGTAAAAATTGACAATTATATCTTTCAAACAGACTTCTACATACTAGACATTAGTAGAGATGGGGAAACTTCGATAGTTTTTGGATAACCATTCTTGGCCACTACGCATTCAATCATTGATGTCGATGGGGTCTAATTAACTTTGCAAATAGGAAAGGAGAAATTGACCTTCAAGGTGACTAGAAAAGAATATGGAGCTCCTTTACCTCCAGTGAATAGAAAGGAACATGAGCCTCGAGGAGAATGGGAAGATATTAAGGATTTTAGGAATGTTTTCAGGAAAAAGCGCTCGTGAAGAAGAAAGCGTGAAAAGGAGAATTGTAAGGAAGGTGAGACCTGCAGCATGGTAGCTGAAATGCAAACTTTGTGATTAATGACTATACTACCATTATGATTTAGATTAGAACCACCGTGAGCTTAAAAGAGCATCGAGCTACTGGCGTTAGAAGAAGCACTGCATGGGAGGAAACACCTAGAAAAGGAGTTCTTAGATTAGTTTCTTAGAATGTTTGAATTTCGTAGTTAGGTTTAATTTTATTTTTTTCAATAAACTCAAGAGGAAATAGAAATTCGAAATAACGAGGATGATTGTTCCACTATGAAACGAGAGGTAAAAAGGATGCAAAGAATTAAGAAATGGAGTGAAAAGATTAAATATATTTATATATATAAATATATTTAATCCTTTCACTCCATTTCTATATGTATAAATATATCCAATCTTTTCACGCCACTTCTATATACATATGTTGGTGGAAAGCCACTAGCCATGATCGTGGCCTGTGATTATGCACAAAAAAGGGATCATGCAATTTTTAATCAAAATTTTGCCATTTTACCCTTTTAACCACCTATATATTCAGTTCTAACTTCACTTTTATTTCTACTTCCATTTTCACTTTATCTCTCTAGACTTTAAAGCCATAAAAGCTTTCAAACCTATCTAAAAATTCCAACCCCCAAATTCTTCCCAATTCTACCTAATTATGTCGCGCATTAAATAATTAGTCCAACGGGAGCCATATGGACAACAACAAGCTGTAGGACATGGATGAAGAAACCGAGAAGCCGAATTTGGCACACCCTTCCCATTATATGTAGAGGAGGAAGGTACTCGTTTTTGATCCTTCCATGCTAGACAAATTGTAGTTCCTAAATACTTCGATTTTGACACACTTGATAGGCTAGAGTTGCGTGAGCGAGTAGAAAACCTAGCTGAGAGGATCCAGTGGGCCTAATTCATAAAATTTCAATATCTTGTTTATCAGAAGCTTACACTAGAATTTCTCACATCCTCAACCTACGAACCTAATAATCTAAAAGAATTGTGGTTTAGGTTAGGAGGATGAGCTTATGAATTAAATATAGAAATCATGTACAAGATGTGTGGATTCCCTGAATCCTCCATCATCGATAATCATGAAGACTTTCATCCTTTTCAATGGTAGAATAAGCCTACTGGGATTAAGTAATTTCATGCCAAGAATGCTCATAACAACATTATAAGTTCCCACGAATACTTGTTGTTTCACAAATTTATATGTCAGTTGGTTTTCGATAAAACCGAAACTAACAAGTGTTCCACAAATGAACTTTTTATGTTGTGGTGCACGGACTACAGTATTCTAGTCTACACATCCACAAATATGTTAAATGCCATTGTTCCAACTATGCGAAAGAGGAGCAATAATCTAGGAATGGGGTATATAGTGCCTACCATTGCATAATATTTTGGCATGGAATAGAGGGGGTTAACTATTCATCTCTCGGAATTCTTAAACCATCATCATTTATAGTAAGTTGAAATCTTTAAGTCCTATAATATGGATCTTAGGGATATTAGTCAAAAGACACATCTTCACATCAGGGCAAGTCAGGCAAGTTCAAGCTCAGCACCACCTCAGCAAGAAGAAGAGCCCAGCGAAGAATATAGGGAAGAGGAAAAAGTGCACGACTGGAAGGAAGTTTTGGATGTGATCTCCGAAACCAACAAGATACTTATGAAGAATATCAAAATGATAAAGGAGATGGCCCGAACGCAATGATGCCAGAGCTAGGATATTTTTCTGATCCACAGATATTTTGAGACTCAGGGCATTCAATTACCACCCCCAACACCATCACCACCTCTATCTCCATAGGACTTATGTCTAACCCAACGTTCCCATTCATTTATTTCTCTTTTCCAAATTAGCCTTCAATTCTATTTTTTATGTTTATATTTCCTTCTTCTTTAAATTTTGTTTTTTTTTGTCTTTTATGTGCTTGTGTGCTCTCTTCTCACATTGAGGGCAACGTGTTATCCAAGTGTGGGGAGGGATTATATGTTTTTTCTTTTGAATGTGATTTTTCATATTGTATGATAGTTATTAATATGCATCTTGTGAATTGTTTGAATATATCAATGGCTTAGATGGAGTGAAATTAATTTAATTTTGAACATAGTCTATTAGGCTGTAAATAATCATTAGCTCTCAAAATTAGTGAATTAGGAGACTTTGGATAAATATATTGCTTAATTAAGATTTAGTGTAAATTTAGCATCCTATATGTTGTCACATTCATTCATAATTTAAGGTTTTTAGCTTAACTAGTCTTTTTCATGGAGATGAGTAGCTTAAACAACAAGGTGGGCAAGAAAAAATGTGCATTTTATTATTAAATAAATACTTATAATGCTGACCTCTTGGTTATGAATAGAGCTAGTAGCCAGTTAAAAACGTGGTATAGCGAAGTAAACAGATCAACATGCATTACAAATGTGTGCCTTCACATCAAAAAGCTATAATGATATTTCAACCAAGCTGTTTAATAAAAACATTACTTAGTTGAGTAACCTGATCGACATTCATTACCAATGTTTTCCTATTAAGAAAAGACTAAGTCTATGTTCACTAAATTAAATTTAAAAAAATGTGTATTTGCTTAATAAAAAACATATCGAACTTGTAGTGAGCTTGACTTTTCATGAAAACATACTTAGGAATAGTTACAGAGTCTAAAGGACCAAAGAATTATTAATGTGTGTGTATAATTGAAAAAGGTAGATAGATTAACACTTAGATCTCGATTAAAGTGTATATTTAGGTCAAAGCCCCCACACATAGATTTTGCAAGTTAACAATTAGATATAACTTGTTGGTCTATGTTTAAGATTAAATTTATTTCATGAAGTTAAAGCCATTGCTTCATTATTGCATTGTGTTTTAAGGCTTTGTTATTTTGTTTGCTTGAGGACAAGTAAACATTTAAGTGTGGGGATGTTGATAGTTATGATTTGCATTGTATTTTAGGGTTTGTTTTGTTAAGTATTTAGTGTAAAATTGAGTGTTCAGTGTGTATTTAGGTTTCAATTGTGTTAGTTTATGAGTTTAATTGTTTTTATGGGTTAGGATGAGTCTTTAAGCTTAAATGTTATATTTTTAAGTTACCTTGATCTATTTGTTAGTGTTTCAGGGGAAATGACGAAGAATGAAAAAGTTTTAAAGAGTTTCGGGCTTAAAAGATGGCCCACGATTGTGACAGAAAAAGGTGAGCTGATAGAACCCAGGCTATGATCCTGCACTTTGGGACACGATCTTGACAAAGAACTCTGTGCCAGGCCACAGTCATGCACTTTGCGCCACGATCAAGAAAGAGAGGGTTAGGCGCTGGCCACGATTATGGCAGGTAGGGCCATAATTGTGGCTTACATCGGGCTGACATGAAAACTTTTTGTTTTGTGAGACTTTTCGGATTGTTTCAACCCCGAACCAACCCTAGAGCTTCCAAACTATAAATACAACATTAGGGGACAAAAGAAACAACCTTGGAAGAGCCTTTTGCATCAACTAAATTTCAAAATCCTAGAGAATTTATCAAGAGATTGAGGAAGAAAACGAAGGAAGAGAGAGTGGAGAAGAAGCTTAACACGAAGTACTTCCCATAATAGGAAATTCGTTGTTGTCACTGTCTCTGCTATTCCGTTCCTGACGTATTTTCTAGTTATTTCAATTTTATTGATGTATAAAGTTGAGATAGTTGTTGAGAATAGGTTGTGTTGAATGCTGAGTTTTTGTCTATAAGTACCTTTAGGATTTTTGTCTTTGATATTAAAGAAATTCAATTTATTGTGTTTTATTAATTTATTTGTGATTCAATTTCTATGCTTAATAATTCGGTAACAAACTGAGAGGGTGACCCTAATGAATATCATCAAATTGGGCTAACGAGAGTTAGGCAGTTTGATAGGTAAGGAATTGAATCATATCGTTAAATTTGTGCAGTGAGAGGTCATGCATAGGTTTTTGGTAGCTTTTTTTAGATAATTTCAGAACTGATTTAGATTTTTTATAAATTGTAAATTAAGAGATTACAGTTCCATAATTTACATTAGGGATTATACATTAAGGTTAATGCTTATAACTCGAGAGAGAGTAATCCACCCTAGGATCGTCTATACTTAGTAATTCAGTAATCTCATAATCAATTAGATTTTTGTTAAGGTTAAATAAAACCCTATTTCTCTCAATTGGTAGTTTTTAGGTTGATTTTTTATTGGTCTATGCAAACTGTATCCTGTTTATATTTTTGAAATTTAATTCTCGTAATTGATTGTTTGATTGATTAATTTTTTGCATTAATTATTTATTTTGAATTATTGTACTTTAGTTTAGCATTGGATTTGAGGATAGATTAACCGTCCTTATGGAATCGATACCTTAGGTAATACGCAAACAACCCATTCTCATGCGGTGTTATCAAGGTTAAAAAAATATTAAAACTTAGCTTGCATAAATCTTTAATTAAGTATGTTGAATATAAGGTAGATGTTGGCTTGGAAAGCTCACTCTTGTGGTTTCAATGTGTTATTGGCATAAATTATATAAGTTATTCCTTTGGATTGGTATATGCTTTATGTGGTTTATATGTGAGAACTAAAATGAGTTATGAAATATAAGTGTTGCAATCGTCATAGCTGATAGTAAGTTTGATATGAGTGTAAACTTTATGCACTTGATGTCATATTGAGTGTTGCATTTGTTTCACTAGCTTTGATAGCTTTCATGCTATTTGGCCCAAATACATCTCACCTTACCTCTGCCCACATTACAACTTTGAAATGTCCTTTGATCCATAATTTTGTATGTCAACATTAGTCATGGAGAAATGAAATGATATGTAAAGTTATGGAATGACATGATCATGAATAGTGTTGAGTGTACCTATGTATATATTTTAGTTAGACATATTTTTTCAGTCTACCATTAGACCACTCAGTTTTTGTAGATGATGAATGTTGATTGATCGAGAGTAAAAGCTTGGAATGTTAAGTTCTTGCTATGATTTTTTAAAGTTATTCATCTTTGATATGGTTATATATTTTAAAAAAATATAGCAAATGAGTAAATGTTATTTTTGGGTTTATGAGCTTAATTTTGATTTTTTCTTCGGGGAAGGCCAAAAGCTAAGGATGGGGAAAATTGACATGTGCTTAATTGACTGTTTTATTATTTCATAAAATTTAGCAATTAATAACATAAAAATGATACTCACTTTAGTTCATACATTGTTTTAGGCACAATTCAGAAGTGATGGAGCTAAGGTGAGTGGAAAGCATGATATTTGGGTTATTTTTTGAAGATTAATTTTCACTTGTTTTCTTGGAGCAAGAAGAAGAAATTTAGAAGAGAAGAAGAAGACAAGAAAATGAAAACACAAAATGCAAGGAACATGAGCTGCATGATTATACATGGAATTTTAAATTTAATTTACGTTAATTTAATGTCCATGCAATAAGTTAATTAATTGAAAATGTATAAGGCAATGTACATAGAGCTAAACTGCAGTAGGTGGAAATTATACATGCATTTTGGTCCATTTATTTCCATTTTATGCACGTTTCATGCTTCCACCTACTGCCCCTTAGCTCCATGGACATTGCCTTATGCATTATCCATTAATTAACTTATTGAATGGACATTAAATTACGTAAATTGCATGTAAAATTCCACTCACTGATCAAATGCTTGAATGACTTGTATGATGATCTCACTATTGTTTTCTTGATAGATATTAAAGTTAAAACAAAATTATGATAACTCTAGAAGATCAAGAGAAAATAATCTTCACGTGCCCATTTGGTACATTTACCTATAGAAGAATGCCTTTTGAGCTTTACAATGCCCCAGTCACCTTTCAAAGATGCATGGTAAGTATTTTTTCTAACTATGTTGAGCATATTATTGAGGTTTTAATGGATGATTTCACTGTCAATGGAGATTTATTTGATGCACTTAAACTATTCTTCTTCTAAATTCTAAAAAAGTTCATTTTATGTAACATCCCGTCTCCAGATAACGGGTTGAATTATACAAACGGGTATACGAGAGATTAATCGGAGAAATTAGGGAAACACATCTCATGCTCATGCATATGTGAACAGTGATTGTTGCACATGAAAAATGTTTGTACATGCATTCATGACGTTTTCCCGGTATAGGTGTGAATAAG
>JANZXR010078760.1:0-11120 GCA_027575705.1 Erythroxylum echinodendron
AATAATAATAAGAATAATAAATTTAATAATTATGATTATATTATTAATAATAATAAGAAATATAATAATAATAACTACGAGTATAATAAAGAAATTTAATAATAATTATTAATATAATTAATAATAATAGGAGTAATAATAAGTACAAGATTAATAATAATAATTATTCTTATTATTAATATTAAGAATAATAATAAGAATAATAGTAATAATAAGTAGAAAATTAATAATAATAATAAATATTAATGACAATAATAAAGTCTATAATAATAAGGGGAAAATTAATAATAATAAGGAATTTTTAATAATAATAATGATGATATGGTCTATTCCGTTCCTCGAACCAAACAGTCCATTAGAAAATATATTAATTTATTGATATTTTTATTTTAATGTATGTAGCATTATCTTATATTAATTTATATTGTAATTTATAAAGGATGACTACATCATATGGTTCGAGCACTCCTACTCCTGCACCACATCCAGGGCCAGTATATCCAGACTTGCTTTACTTGTGGCAGAAACATAGGGCGTTGGCCATATTTAATAGGCAGATTGATCCAGACAGGGTACTTAGAATTAGACGAGCATATAAAGATTTTTGGTAGTATCCGATAGATAGAAGAGTGGCAGATTACATATTCTTGGCAGGATTTTGAGGTATATATTACATTGGAGGAAGAGTTCCAGTAGATCATCATTTGATTACAACATTAGTTAAGAGGTGGAGACCCGAAACTCATACATTTCATCTACATGTGGGTGAGGCCACCGTCACTTTACAGGATGTAGAGGTTTTATGGGGTCTAAAGGTAGATGGTAGGGTAGTTGTTGGACATTGTTTTGGGGATGAACGTGACTGGGTTGGTTTGTGGGAGTACCTTCTTGGCGTCACTCCTGAGAATGGTGATACTGACGGGTACAAAATGAGAATACGCGCACTACAACCCTATCTTGCTGCTCCATTGAGTGAAGATGCTACTGATGAGCAAGTACAGCAACGTACAAAGATGTACATATTAGTTTTATTTGGCGGCTTGCTGTTTGCTGATACGGGTGAGAAACATATGCCATTATATTTTTTAAATTTTGTTGCTGATTTAGGTATTTGTGGCACATATAGTTGGGGCAGCGCGGTGTTAGCATGTCTTTACCTCAATTTGTGTAAAGCGTGTAAAGTACAAGCAAATGATATAGGGGTGCCACATTATTGTTACAGGTTTAGTGAATATTTTCGTATTCTTTACTTAATTGATTACTTTTATTTTCACTAACATGTGTTTGTTTATATAATATCAGTTTTGGGCATACAAGCGTATAAAATTCGTACGTCCAACAGCAGTTGATCCTACCTTGCAGCAACTATTAGGAGATGATTGTTCTCTTGGTGCGCGATGGAATGTGGCATTTAATAAAATAAGGATTGCGAAACATACGGTTTCGATATACCGTGATCGGCTGTCTATTCTTACTTGGGATCAGGTTAGCTAATAAAACCAACTAAATATGAATAACATCTGGATTGTAATGTTGATTGGTTTAATAATACAGTTTGTTTATTTTACAATTTGAATGGACACTATATCCCGATGAACTTATGATTTATCTTCCTACCTACTGTACTGAGGGATATGCAGTGTGGCACTCAATGGTTCCGCTTATTACGTGGGAGCTTGTGGAGTGGCACCTTCCACATAGAGTTTTACGACAGTTTGGGTGGAGACAACCCATACCAGTGGTCATCGACACATCTACTGCATTGCACGAAATATCAACAAGAAATAATGTCGGAACTGATTGGACAACTCGCCATCAGTAATGGATCCAATTATGGGACAATAGGGCACAATTTGCAACACAAGGCCAAGAATAGGATCCTATCGTTCCGGACGATCAATACATGCAGTGGTATCGAAGTAGGACTGTATTATACATTGCCCCCCTCATGATAGGCGTGTCCACGGCACTGGTTATGACACTTTTGAGGGCGACATTGAGTATGCAGTATTTGTCTATTCTCTCTAATTTATAATTAATTGTTATTCATTTAATTAAAATTTTTGACTCTCCTTTATTGTTTTTATATTGGGGTATAGTACGATTCTCTTATTCATATAGCAAGAACGGAGCCTGCAGGGGATGAACCAAGACGTGCCGAGGCAATTGGGAGCATGTTGTATTTGCAGCAAAGGGGTAGGATAGAACATTGGGATCTAAATGCGTGACAGAATACCTATCCCTTACCAGGGGCTACGATCGTGGGTAGGACTAGCGGTAGATCATCATCTAGAGTCAAATCTAGAAATAGAGCTAGACCGTTAACAAGTAGGTGGCGATCTATTATATCTACTAGACCATCACCAAGTGGGTGGCAATCATTTGTATCCACCAGACCATCAACCAGTAGGTGGCAACCAATTGTATCGACTCCGCAGATGTCAATCCCAGTTTTCTCTAGTCACCCTAGTTGGCATGGTGGTTCTTCTGAAACTAGTGCATCATTTCATATTAGAGGGCTATCAAGCAGAGCAGATGATGTATATCGTCCAGAAATCAACCATATTAAGCATTCACAGGGAGATGAATCATATGTGTCGCTTGGAGGATGCGATCTTGATTCTAGTTTGATTGCTTCTCAAATATAAAGCATGCGCGATCCTAATGCCGGATTTGAATATGATGCGGAGTTTGATGATGATGATGATGATGATGATATAGAGTTCAATCAGCCAATTAAGCCAAGAAGATCACTTAGAATCTAAGAAAGAAATGAACAAATCCACCGAAAAGAGGCTCAGCTAGTTGTAGTGCAAAATGTCCCCCTCATTCCACTCATGTACATAATAGAGGATGTAGACGTTAGTCTGTACATAATTAATTGTATGCTAGTTTGTACTTAATTTATTCCAAAACTACTTGTTGTGTCCACATATTTGTTATGTCCACCTAAAAGAGCACGTAAACGTGTGAATTTATTTCAGTCGTGTGTATATTATGTCATATCTCGACAGACCAATGATATGACATGACCACGGGATCTCTGTCAGACGCATGAATATTATGTCATATCTCAGCAGACTAATAATTATCACTCCGCCATCCCTGATGGTGTGGTGTACTATAACCACAAGATCCCTATCAGACGCATGAATATTATGTCATATCTCGGCAGACCAATCATTTTCAACCCGCCATCCCTAATGGTGAGGTGTACCATAACTACGGGATCCCTGTCAGATGCGTGAATATTATGTCATATCTCGGCAAACCAATAATTATCACCCCGCCATTCTTGATGGTGGGGTATACCATAATCACGGGATCCCTGTCAGATGCGTGAATATTATGTCATATCTCGACAGACCAATAATTATCACCCTGCCATCCCTGATGGCGTGGTGTACCATAACTACGGGATCCCTGTCAGACGCGTGAATATTATGTCATATCTCGATAGACCAATCATTATCAACCGGCCATCAATACCATAACCACGGGATCCCTGTCAGACGCGTGAATATTACGTCATATCTTGGCAGACCAATAGGATGGCGGGGTTCACAGGATTAAGCCAATAATTATCACCCGGCCAACTTTAATGGCGGGTTGAACAATTATATAATAAAGGTTTGAACGATACATCTCGGCTGCTGAAATCTTCAACTTATTTGCAATTCTTCAATTTCACAACAATGGCCTCTTCTTCACAAAGACCAATTCGATTTTGCTTTTAATGGGGGGAGAAATATGTTATGATTCTCAGGGTTTTATGTTCTACAATCCCCAACATCCACAAACAACCCTAGCAGTTAGGCGAAAAATCTATTTCATTGAGTTGGTGGCCAAAATATACAAGTTGATGCAGCTCGACCATAATACATATACGCTAAAATTAAGTATGTGAAATCCACAAACAGGTTGGGCAATGCGACTGATGGATGATGATGATCTGCAACTCATTTTTGACTTTGCAGAGCAGATGTCAAAGTTTGAAGCAGAAATTTATATTGAGCCGGATGAAATTCATTTTCAACATAATGAGGCGACTACATCTGAAATCGAATGCCACAATCCATATAAGCATTAGTTTTCAGATTTCGAACCCATGCCAACATATCAACAACATCAAACAGATGTTGAAAATGTTGATGACTATGATATTGCCGATGATTACAATCCAAATTCAGAGGACTCAGAATCATAGTCATTCTATGACTCTGATCATGATTCAGAAGATGGTTCAGAACATGATCAGGCAGAGACAAGCTATCAACCTGTCCATGTAAATGTGGAATGGCAACAAATTTATCCTCTGACAGCATTTGAATGGCCATATGAAATTGGAAATGCTCTAACATATGACACTACATCGCGAGGGTATTATGGCCATCACATGCGTATTTGAAATGAAAGCGACCTGAACATTACAGAGGGATTGCTATTTCCTACAAAACAAATCTTGCATAAGGCTCTTAGATTGTGGCACATACACCATAATAGAGAAATGAAGGTATGTGAGAGTAAAGAGAAGAGTTGGGCAGCAATATGCGATGCCAAACCACCATGTGACTAGAGGATTAAGGGCTGCAAGCGAAGCACACATAAGATGTGGGAGATCAGACTCATGGACAACTGCTATACTTGTATTTGTATTGCTGTGGATAACGATAACAGACATGTGACAAGTCAAATTGTAGCTGAACATTTGATCGAGCACATACGTAATGGACCTCTTTTCTCAATTAAAGAGGTTCAGACATTGATCAAGAATAAATTTGATATTGATATTTCATATAAAAAAGCATGGTATGCTCGTCGGAATGCTATCGTTGCTGTTTATGAAGATTGGCTGACTTCGATTGCTGAACTACCCAAATATATGAAGCGACTGCAAGCAATCAATCCTAGCATAGCGGTACCTTGGCGTCATCATCCATAGTCAGGTAGTGACACAAATATATTTGGGTACGTGTTCTGGGCTTTTGCTTCTGCTATTGAAGCGTTTCAACACATGAGACCTATGTTATGTGTTGATGGCACTCATATGCGTGGGCTATATAAATCCAAATTGCTAACTGTAATTGGCGTTAATGCCGATAACCGTTACCTTCCACTTGCCTTTACTCTTGTAGACGAAGAGAATAATAACAGTTAGAGTTGGTTCATGACTCAACTTCGAATCAATGTTTACCGAGATATACAGGGAATTTGTGTCATTTCCGATAGACATAAAGGAATTATACATGCAATGAAAAATTTGGAACAGTGGAAGGAACCAGTAGCTTTTCATCGTTTTTGTTTGCTACATGTCAGGGCAAATTTTACTAAAAAGTTTAAAAGTCATGTGTAAGTGGAAAAATTTTGTATCATTATTAATCACAGTATAAATTATGATATTCTAATGATTGTGATTGTTTGTTGCCAGGTTGAAAATTTTGCTATGACAAGTTGGAGGGTCAACCCAAAGAAGAAAATTTGATGAGTTCATGGAAATGATTAAACAAGCCAATCTAGAAGCTTATACTTGGCTAAAGAGACAAGTCCCACCTGTGAGATGGGCGTTGAGTAAAGATGGAGCTTACTGATGGGGTGTTTTGACAACAAATATGGTTGAATGCTTTAATAACATCCTCAGAGGGGCACGACATTTGCCAATCACTGCCTGTGTTCACTTTACTTCAGAGCAAACAGTTAAATTATTCCAGGAAAATCAAAAAATCATACTCAAAGCACGGAATAATTATCCGATCAACATTTGGCACAAATATTTGGCAAATGAAGCAAAAGGCCGAACGCATACTATCCAATAATATGACTCGAGGTATGGTACACACAGTGTGGTCACTGCTCGTCATAGGCAGAATAACAAGAGAGGAAATATTCAAAATGTTAACTTTCAAGAAAAAACTTATACCTGCGGAAAGTGGACAGAACTTCATTTTCCATGTTCTCACGCCTTTACTGCATGTTTGAGATCTAATGTTCATTTGACAATCTATATCTGTCTTGTATACAATTTTGCGGCATACAGAAATACGTATTCCGGTCAGTTCTATCCGCTGTAACATCCAGATTATTAGGAGGAAGCAAATTTTTCATTAAAATTTTGCAGGTCAAGGTTGGCTAAAAAGAGGGGCAAAGTAAAAAGTGCTCGAATACAAAATGAGATGGATAGACGATGTCCTGATTCTCCAAGAAGGTGTCGTAATTGTAATATGCCAGGACATAACGCTTCAAATTGTCCCTCTTCAAGTCATGTACAGTAGTCATTTTATTTAATGTTGTAAGATGATAGAAAATTATTAGGTATCTAATGCAATAAAATTGGTTTACCTTTTTTAATAAAAGTTGACTTTAAATATTTTTCATTTTATAAATGTATTATATTCTCAAATTTGCAAAAAAATTAAATAAAGTCAAAATTATTTCAATACAGTAAAAACATAAAAACTTGTTTTTCAAATTTAATTTGTATAGATGTTTTAAACCATAAATAAAACTAAACCCTGAAATAAAAAAAATTTTATGCTACAAAAAGCGACAACCCTAAGCAAAATTAAAATAAAATAAAACCTTAAACTAAACTTTAAAATAAAATAAAAAATAGTTTTGAAATAACGAATTCTGAGAGTTCAAGGTTTTTTATTAAGATGATAGAAAATTATTAAGTATCTAATGCAATAAAATTAGTTTACCTTTTTAACAAAAGTTCATTTTAAATATTTTTCATTTTTTAAATGTATTATATTCTCAAATTTGTAAAAAAATTAAATGAAGTCAAAATTATTTCAACACAGTAAAAACATAAAAACTTGTTCTTCAAATTTAATTTGCATAGATGTTTTAAATCATAAATAAAACTAAAACCTGAAATAAAAAACTTTTTATGCTACAAAAACGCGCCACCTCGCCATTACAAATGGCGGGGTGGAAACCCTGCCATGAGTGATGGCAGGATGGTGCACACGTCCTCCCACCTCGTCATTACCATTAGCGGGGTGTCCTACACTTAAGAACACCCACTTATTTTTAGCATACATCACGGATGGAAAAAAATTTTATAATGAACTGAGAATTTACCCCTTGAGCAAATATCAATTCCAATGTCCATGCCTTTTTCTCTTGAATGTTTGTATCAATCTCTTATTTTAAGATCTTAGTCTTGTTTGACAAACATCAAATTGTATTAGCTGTTAGCCGATTTTATCAAAAGTTAGCTGATAGCTGATTTGACCAGCAGATAAAATCAGCTATTTATTAAAGATGTTTGGTAAAATTAGTTGTTTAGTATTAACTGTTGATGTTCAAAATGACTTATGAGAGCATGATTTAAAAAAATTATAAGGGCATGAATATTATATTTCTTAGTATTTCGTTGAATATTCTTATGAGAACTTAGATTTTAGATATTAGGTATTTAATTTTACAAAAATTAAGTTTATAACTTTAATCAAAAACATTAATAATAATAATAATAATAATCATCATCATCATCATCATACATCCAAACATAAAATGTAATAATCCAAATAAAGTTTAACAACACAATTCAAATAGAGCAAAAGAAATGAACGTTGTCATTTAAAGTAAAGATTTATAACAATTTAAGAACAACGTTTAACTGTCATTAAACTAGAAGCAATATTATCACAAATAGTTATCATCTCCCGAGTTCTCTGTTTTTCAACGCCTTTTTGCGTAGAGTTAACTTCAAAATCTTGAAATACATCTCTATTCTTCAACACTTTCTTGCGTAGAGTTAACTTCAACATCTTGAAATACATCTGGAGGTATAAATCCAAGATCTTGATCGATGATGTTAAAAGTCGGGTCACCAATTATACTTCTTCTAATATAGTTATGCAAAGCAAAAGTTGCACAAATTACTATATTTTGATCCATCAATGAATACTTAGGCATTTATCCAATATCTTCCATTGAGCTTTAAGAACACCAAAAGCCCTCTTAATATAACTTCTCAATGCTGAGTGAGCTCGATTAAAAAATTATCGAGATCCTCTTAGATTTGCACCACAAAACTCTAATTGATGATATATTGTCTTTAAGTAAGGTATCAAATATCCTTTTCTTTTCAAATAGCCTTTGTCAATCAAGTAATATTTACCTGAGTGTCCATAGAGGAAATATAATTAGTATATGTGATATCATAAAAAGTCTAAATCATAAATAGCAAATCCTACAAATCTTAAAATTACCTATCGATGGTTTTGAAAATTTAAGTCTCCGATTACTGATGGTATCAAGGAAAATATGAGAATCGTGTGCTAGTCCCTCCCAACCCGCTAAAACATACATAAATAGTAAGTCAAAGTCACATGTTGCCAATATATTTGTAGTTGTTATTCCTTTCTGTCCTCTATATCTCATTTGATCTTCTTTTGTAACAACTACTGCTATATGTGTACCATCAATAGCTCCAATGCAATCCTAATATAAAACAATGATCATAAGATGATAAAAAAACATTTTTCAATGAAAAATATAATGAAGGGGGAGTAAGAACATATTCAATCACCTTAAAATGTGGCATATATCTAGCATCATTGGTAATTTGTTGTGGAATCTCCTTGAATTCGGAATCTTTTAGTATGAGTATATTCCTTGAAAATCCATCCATGGTACTCAAAACTTCATTAAAAACTTTACTCTGAATATTGAAAGCGCTCTTGGGTATCTCTATTAGCGGAACCTTTACTTAGGACATACACAAATAAACCAATTTTCTCTAAAATAGACGTCCTATCCGAAGCTCTCAAACCATAATTGTTTTCCAAAACCATACATAATTGACGAAATGTATTTTCATTCATCCTAAATGTATTAAAATACTGTTTTCATGACCATTCAATAATTCATTCATCTATAGTTCTCCTGTTTGATAGGAAGTCATACATGGTTCCTTGTATATGTGGTTAAAAAAATACACACCCATGTAACCCACTATACAAGCCACTGAATCTCAAAACTCATTATCATTGTTCAAATTTTGCTTAATTTGCAGAAGTTGCATAATTTGCATAATATTATTATTCATACCTACAAATTAACAAGTAAAATTATATTCTAAATAAACATAACACTTATATGTCTAAATATAAAGAAATAAATAATATAACACGTAATAAAATTATAGATTACCAATAAGATAACATATTATAATAAAATAAGCTAACCAAGTTCATAATGTCTTAAAACATACCATATCAAAATAAGTGCACAAATAATAAAAACAATAAACTAAATATAGTAATCCATAGATAGAAACTGTGTTTAATATTTTTTATATTTGTCATACTTATACATAAACTTTATGTATTCAACTGTCTTTGTATCATCTAGTAAATTGAAAAAAAATGGCCCTTCTTTTTCGATCTTTAATCAACATGCAAGCAAAGTAAAATTCAAGAGTACTAGTCTCTAAACCAGGCAAAGTATATAGTTTTTCCAAAGCATTCGTAACATTATGATGTGATGCACCTGCACCAGTAGTCTGTGATGCACCAATAATTATGTTTAAAATTTTTGTAATAGAAGTATTCATCTCCATTGTCGCACACTTTCTCTCTTGAATCAGTTGCATCATATCGTCAAGCCGCTCATACATTGCTGAAAATCTTCCTATGCTTTTGGTGGAATTAGTTCTTGCATTCTTGTTGTTTTGTTAACTATCATTCTCCAAAACTCTTTTGCATCTTCTTCTCTCACTCCCTTCATCATGTGAAGCTTGAGGGGTAGCAACATAAGTAGATGCAGGGGTCTGGGTAGTTTCTCTCCACACCTCTTCCCAATCACCAGTCACATGATAATTGCTTAGACCATTAGTCTCATTTATATTCTTATGATCATAATAGCCTGACAATTGATGATGAGCATTATGACTATCAGGTGGAGAAAGAACATATACTTCCTTAACTTCTCATTATTCTTGTGGAGGGTCAGTCACAGAACAAAATGTAATCTCTCTTTGGGCCAAACATCCAAAAAGTTGATCCAACTTAATTCAAGCTCAGGTTCAAGCCCTTCCTTTTTAAATGTTTTAAAATTGTTGTTCTCCTACCAAAAATAATTAACTTATATTTAACTAACTATTTTGCATTAAAGTAAAGGAAAATAACTTAAATGGGCTAACCTTAATCTTCAAAGTCCACCACTCCTCACTAGCATCAATTGTTCCTTCGCCATAGTCCTATCCTAATCCCGATTCTTTCCCTTTAAACTGTTTTCAAAGACTCCATCTAGTTCTTATCTAATCAAACTTATTTTTAAGCTTAGTTTTATCCCATTGTAAGTTGGCCGCTTTGTGAAACTCTTCCTCCACCTTCTTCTATGGTATCCTTTGGCAATTAACTCTACTACGTTTTCCCTTACTCCTTTGAATATATTGGTTACAAATGTCACAAAAGATAAGAAATGTTTCTTTTGGCCAACGAACCCTACCTATATAATTCCCCCCTAAATTTCTCCTTTGTTTCTTTTTTAGGATGATGCCATCTAATCTTACAAGATGAGAGAAAATTATATACTAGTTAATAAATTTGAAATTGGTTTCACTAATAAGTTATTTTAATTGGTTACAATTAAACTATTCCACAAAATAAATATATACATAGCTTTTATCATCGATATATTTTTAGTACTTACTTAACTTAAAATTATTTGATCTCTTAATTTAAAATGAGTAATAAAATTAACTTGTAAATATTATTCAAAAACTATATAAAATTTTATTGTAAATTTTTATTTAAAATATTATATTATAAAAATAATTTTCTATTAAATTACTATTTGTTTATATATAATAATTTAAGAAAATACTACTTTTGGTAACCAAAGAACTATTAAATAATTAAATAATATTAGAAAAAGATCAGTTTCCAATTTCCAATCAACAACAGGTAGATCTACATTCGTCCCAAGGTATCATTTCCAATACACTCGTGGGATAAGCTCAGACACATTGAGTACATCCTATATATGTATCATAAATCTTTACTGAATGTGACATTGGATTCATTCATCGAAGGGCAAGAGAGAGAGGCCAATCTCTAAAATGGGATTCGGAGGCGAGTGACTAGTGGTGCGGGATTGGCCCTTCT
>JANZXR010078771.1:0-11120 GCA_027575705.1 Erythroxylum echinodendron
CCAAAGTGCATCATCTAACTTTAAAGACCAGTCCCACCTAGAAGCATTAACAGTTTTCTCTAATATTTTCTTTAATTTCCTATTTGAGGCTTCAACTTGTCCACTAGTTTAGGGGTGGTATGGAGTAGCAACCTTATGGGTCACCCCATACTTAGCTAATAATGAATCAAAAAGTTTGTTGCAAAAATGTGACCCCCAACACTACTAATAGCCCTAGGTGTGCCAAAACATGTAAAAATATTCTTCTTCAAAAATTTAACAACACGTCTAGGCTCATTTATGGGAAATGCCTCTGCTTCCACTCACTTGCTAACATAATCAATAGCAACTAATATATATTGATTGGATAAAGATTTAGGGAATGGTCCCATGAAGTCTATGCTTCAAACATCAAAAACTTCACAAACAAGAATGTTAGTCAATGGCATATCATGTCTCCTACTAATATTTCTGACCCCTTGAAACCTATCACAAGATTTGACAAATGCAAATTCATCCCTAAATAATGTGGGCCAATAGAAACCACACTCTAAAATCTTATGAGTTGTCTTAGATACACCATAATGTCCCCTAGTCTCTCTAGAATGAAAATAATGTAACATAGAGGATATTTCATCTTCAGGAATGCAGCGCCTAATAATACCATCCACACAAATTTTATAAAGCAAAGGATCATCCCCAAGATAGTATCTTACCTTAGACAAAATTTTTTTCTTTTGAGCATAAGAAAGATCAGGGGGATAGATATTACCAGGAAGGTAGTTTACATAGTCTGCAAACTAAGGAGTGAACGTCATAACCATCAGATGCTTATCAAGAAAAGTCTCCTGAATGTCCTTCTTTGTTTCCCTCTCCATGGCAGCTTCATCTAACCTTAATAAGTGATCAACTACAAAATTCTCAACTCCCTTATTATCCCTTAGCTCAATGTTAAATTCCTGCAAAAGTAACGCCCAACGAATTAGTCTTGGTTTAGCATCAGGTTTTGTAATCAAGTATTTCAAAGCTACATGGTTAGTATACACAATCACTTTAGATAAAACCAAATATGAGCAAAACGTGTCAAAAGTGAACACAAACGCCATCATCTCTTTTTCTGTGGTGGTATAATGGCGTTGTGCACTGTTCAGTGTCCTACTTCCATAAAAGATAGGATGAAAGGTCTTACCACGTCTTTGGACTAAAATAGCACCCACTGCATAATCACTTGCATCACACATTAATTCAAAGTGAAGAGACCAGTCAGGAGATATAAGAATAGGTGCAGTCACAAGCATATCCTTTAATAATTGAAAAGTTGTCAAACATTTATTGTCAAAATTAAACACAACATCTTTTTTAAGCAACTCAGTCAAAGGTTTAGCAATTTTAGAAAAATCCTTAATGGACCTATGGTAAAAACCAACATGGCCTAAGAAACTTCTAATGGATCTAACATTGTTTGGTGGTGGAAGTTTTTTAATGACATTAATTTTTGCTAGGTCTACCTCTATACCTTTGCTAGAAATTTTGTGACCTAAAACAATGCACTCTTGTACCATGAAATGACATTTTTCCTAATTTAGCACTAAATGGGCCTCTTCAAACCTAATTAGGACTTTCTCTAAGTTATCCAAGCATGCATCAAATGAAGTACTAAACACAGAGAAGTCATCCATAAGAATTTCAATGCAAGATTCAAGCATATCAGAAAAAATAGCCATCATGCATCTTTGAAATGTAGCCGGAGCATTACATAACCCAAATGGCAGGCGTCTATATGCAAATGTACCATAAGGACATGTAAAAGTTGTTTTCTCTTGATTTTTCGTGGCTACCAGAATCTGCAAATATCCACTATATCCATTTAAGGCACAATAAAAGTCATGTCTAGCTAATTTCTCAATCATTTGATCAATGAAAGGTAAAGGAAAATGATTTTTCTTGGTGGCATCATTCAAATTCCTATAATCTATGCACATTCTCCACCCCATTACCTCCCTAGTGGCTATTAATTCATTTTTCTCATTTTTAACCACAGTGGTGCCTCCTTTCTTTGGCACCACATTCATAGGACTAACCCAACCAGAATCAAAAATGGGATAGATAATACCTACATCTAGAAGCTTTACTACCTCATCTTTTACTACCTCCTTCATGTGTGGGTTAAGTCTCCTCAGGGGTTGCACCATCGGCTTGTTTCCACCTTCCATGAAAATATGGTGTGTGCAAAAGGAAGGGCTTATACCCCTAATATCTGTAATGGACTACCCAATGGCCTTTTTGTGGTCCCGTAGTACCCTCAACAACTGCTCCTCCATGGTTTCTGGCAAACAAGAAGAAATGATAACTGGTAAATGCTCAGGTGGGTTAAGATAAATATACTTCAAATGACTCGGAAGAGTTTTAAGGTCAAGAGAAGGGGGCTCTTCAATTGAAGGCTTCCGAAATAGCTTGCTTAACGTTGGAGAGGCTCGTATGCTCTATATTGTGTCCAATATGCCTGCTCCAATTCAACTTCAATATCCTCCAACTCTTCTTGCAATTCTTTCCTTAACTCTTCGATCATTCTTGACGCTACCCCTTCTAACAAATTTGAACAAACAATAGAAGAATTATCAGCATTAGAAGAATAAATATCAATAAAATGGCAAGAGTCAAGAGTAGAAGGATTCTTCATAGCATTGAACACATGAAACACTAGTTCTTCATCTTGAAGTCTCAAGATGAGCTTTCCATACTGCACATCGATGATGGTCCTTGTAGTGGCCATGAAAGGTCTTCCAAGATTGATGCAGATGTCTATATCTTCCTCCATGTCAAAGACTAAGAAATCCACCGAGAAGATGAACTTCTCAACCTTGACTAATACATCCTTGATGATTCCCCTCAGATGAGTGATTGACCTATCTGCCAGCTACAGCGAAATATTCGTGGGTTTGGGCTCTGCCAATCCTAAATTTTTGAAAATAAAAAGAGGCATTAAGTTAATGCTCATGCCCAAATCCATTAAATCCCTATCTATATGTAAATCACCAATAAAATAAGGAATAGTAAAACTCCCTGGATCCTTAAGCTTCAGTGGCAACTTTTTCTACAATATGGTCGAACACTCCTCATTTAGCTTTACCGTGGCATATTCTTCAAGTCTCCTCTTATTAGACAAAATTTCTTTCAAAAACTTAGCATAAGAAGGCATCTTCACTATGGCCTCAACAAAAGGAATGTTTGCGTACCTTTCAACCTTTGAGGATAAGGAATCCGAGGTCTTACCAGATGTGTGATGAGGTCTACAAATAACCTTGGATGATCCTCCTTTTCAGCTAGTGCTTCCTTAGCCTCCTTCCCCCTCTCTCGATTCTCTTCTTCTTCACTCCTTTCCACTTCTTTATCCTTCTGCTTCTCCTTAACTTCCTCAAGTTGTCTACCACTCCTCAATAAGATAACCTTTGAATGTTCTCTCGGGTTGGCCTCAGTAGTGCTAGGCAATGAACCCAAAGGTCTTTCCTTAAACAAACTTGCAATCTAACTCATTTGATTCTCCAAATTTCTAATAGAAGATTCTTGATTCTGCATCCTAACCTCAGTGGTAGAAATGTACTTAGAGAGTAGCTCTTAGATTTATCTGGTGGTGCAGGATTAGGAGGCTTGAAACCTAGAGATGGCTGTCTCTGAACATTGAATGACTGCAGTTGTTCCATCTGATCGTTTGGCCAAGAGAAGTTTAGATGATTCCTCCACCCTGGGTTGTAGGTGTTAGAATATAGTTCTCCTCCCTATCTATTATAATTGCCTACATAATGGGCTTCTCTTAAGCAAAAGGATTCCCAACTTGACACTCAGAAGATGCATGGAATCTCAACCACAATGATCGCATATGGCACAACTCCTCAATGAAGAACTAGCTCCTCCTTTCATACTGTGCATCAGATTATCCAGATTTTTCATCAAATCATCCATCTGAGCTGATAAAGCCACTGTATTGTCTACACGAGCTCTTGTAGATCGTCTAGGATGCCTTTCTGTATGATACTAAAAGCTGCTAATGGCCATCTCATCAATTAATTTGTAAGCTTGATCTGACATCCTTCTCATTAAACTACCTCCTATTGCAGCATCTATGGTACTCATGGTCTATGGAGTCATTCCTGTATAAAAAGTATTGACTTGTTTCCATATAGAGAACCCATGACTAGGACACTATGTGAACATATCTTGAAATTGCTCCCACGCTTTATATAAACTTTCATTTTCAAATTGAGTGAAGGAAGTGATCTCATTCTTTATCTTTGTAACCTTGGCGGGAGGGAAAAATTTAGCCAGAAATAATTTCATCATCTTATTCCATGTAGTAATCAATCCCAATTGCAAACTAGCCAACCATGCTCTGGCCTTGTCCCTTAAAGAAAATGGAAACAACCTTAATCTCACTACATCTTTCGATACTCCTTTATGCTTGAACAAGTCACAAATATCTAGAAATGTCTCCAAATGGGTGTTCGGAACCTCCAAAGGTAATCCTCCAAACTGAGATGCTCTCACTATGGATGTAATGCTATAAGGAATCTCAAAACTCGTAGTTGTGATCATCGGCCTTATAATGGGAGGCATTGGTCTACTATTGTGTCACATAGTCAAATCCATCATGGTCAACTCCCTTCTCTCTTCAGTATGTGGCATCAACCTCTCCTCGTGTTGTTCCATCTCTACAAACTTCTCTTCTCTAATCCTTTCTGTTATGTTACTACTTTGAGCCAATTGAGTTTCCTTACGTAACCTACGAGTAGTTTGCTCAATCTCAGTATCTATTAGCAAATTTTTAGGCTTTTGACCACGAGTAAGCATAAAAAAATGGAACAAATAAAAACATAGTAACAGAACTAAGAATGGAAAATAAAACACACCAAAATAAAGCAATCAAGCAAACAACTAAAATATGCAAATAAACAACGAATCAAGAATTAAATCTGAGATAATTAATACCGTCTAACATAATGACTAATAATAAGGAATTTGATCCCTGGAAATGGCGCCAAAAACTTGTTGCGCCAAAAAATTGAATTCTATCTAGACCAATTAGAGGCAAGCGTACCCTGTCAACAAGTAATATAAAACAGTAAGAACTGGATATCGTACCCAAGGAAATTTCAACACTTAACACAATTAAATTAAACGATGAAAAATTACTCAGACGATCAAGAATTGATTGCTTTGAAAATAAAATAAAATAAAGTAAGAAAATTAAGGAAATATGAAAAATGCAAGGTATGAATTAAAACTACTAGATTTAATCAAATTACAGAAATCGATTAAGGTATAACATTACAATTCGATTGGACACTAAAAATTATAACGGTAGATTGATTTAGGAAGTACTTCACTGAAGCAAGTCAAACCCAGTGCTCATGATTGTTCCCGTCTCTTCTAAATCTGAGTCAACTACTTGATTCATAGATAATTCGGAATAAAAAGAGTTAAAAACAAGAAGCCTAAAATTAAGTTCGTTAATCTTAGGTATCCTCACACAAAATCCTAAGGTTAGTCTATACTTTAGTCTCAAGTATGTCGCTTGATTAATTTTTCGACAAATTAAATCCCATTGGTTGTGGCATTCAATCATCTAAGGTTTTAATCTAGGTGATCAAGCTAAATTAGGATTAAATATGCATTCAATCAAGCAAAAATTAATACCACAAAAATTGTCCTAATCCAATATCAATCTTAATTTTAACTGAAAAGAAAAACTTACTCACACATATATATCAATGTAACATAAATCATGGTCATAACATATGTTTGCATTGATTAAATCCACACAATTAAAAAAATAAAGAATTAAAAAATAAAAATAAAAACAACACTTTTTTTGTTGCGGTATTTTCTCTCCTCCCTACTTACCAATGTAGCTGATGTGATGATTTAATTAGGAAGTTTTTGGTCTACTGGTACTGTTCACGTTATCTTATTCTCTCCTCTCTTCTCCACACAACTCTTCTTCTTCAACTTGTTAATGCCACCAGCTACTTCTCCTTCCTCCAGCTGCTTGCATCTTCGTTCTTCTTTTTGCCACCAGCTTACTTTTTATTGTTCATGCCACCAGTTATTATCTTCATTTAATATCCACCAGCTGTAATGTTCACGACACCCTTACTGCACCAACTGCTCACTTTTTTTGCTCCCACCAGCTGCTTGCATCCACCAGCTTCTTCGTTATGAGTGGAGTGCCACCAGCTGGTTCAACGTTGTTCACTCCACCAGCTACAATGTCATCTCCTAAGCCACCAGCTGCTTTGTGTATGTGAAATGGAGAGTGCCTAATGATAGTGCAACGTAAGTTAGTGAGGAGTGAGGGCTATGTTATTTTTTCTCCTGGTGTTACGTGAGTGTGTGAGTGGAAGATACATAAAAATGGGATGGGGGTGGCTTGATTTTGGTGTAGTCAAATGGAGGCTTTTTTGTTGTGTTGTGCAGGAGTGGTGGAAGGATGGAGGCTAGGTTTGTCTTCATATGTAGCTTGGGCTGGATGGAGGTTGCTTTGGTTGTGAGCGGCATAAATAAAAGCTGCTGCATGTGTTTGTGGAAAATGGAAACAACTACGTAGAAATGAGGGTGCTGCAGGTATGGAGGCTGTAGGCGTGGAGGCGTGGGTGTGATGGTCTATAGCTGCATTGTCTCTTGTGCGTGAATAGAGGCTTGTGTTTGAGTGAGGGCTGCTTTTGGAGTAGAGAATGAGATGTTTCAAGGTCAATTTCGACAGTACATAAAACATAAACGGTGACTATTTAAGAGCTCAAATTTTATCAATACTTCTTCTTTAAGTTAGCTTCAATATAAGACTTGAATCATGGGATTTCGCCATCTGAGTTAAAAGTTATGATCAAAACATCATTGAAAGGTCATTATAGCGATCCAGAGTCTGACACAAATTTCTGGAATTTATTTCTCCTAAATTCTAGCTCAGAAAAATCTGCAATTAGTCCCAAAAACTTCATCAGTGAGCCAAGAGTTTAAGTATGAAATTTTAAAATTTTTTCTAAACCAATCTCGAGATAAAAATCCCACAAGGAATAAAGGTCAAGTCTGTCAAAAACTCAAAAACAGTGCAATTCGAATCTATTTGTTTCATTTTTGTATTTACATTAATAAACCTTGAATAATGATAAAACACGATAAACTAGCTATAGATGGACATAAAATGAACATAGATGACTTTGAATTAAGTCCTAGAGATATATGAAAATATGAGTGTATCAAATATGAGTAAAACCTTCATCAGGCATATAAGCTTGATATTTTCATGATACTAGAGCCACGTATAAGCAAACGAATGACAAGATGATTTCAGCCTTACCTTTTGCACATTCCCACAAAGTTGAAGCTTTGGGGTTTTGGGGGATATTTGGATCCTCTGGAAGGAATTTTAGTCAGTATAGATTCACGTGAACCATTGGCAATTTATTCATAATAGTATTAGAGGGCAGGATGGAATTGTTATTTGGTTTACAGAGATTTATAGGTCTCCTAATCCCACGATCTGACATCTTCTCTAGAGTACATATGAGCAATTTTCCCGAGTAGTTCCCAACCTTGGCTATTGTCAGGGGACTTCAATGCCTTACTATCAATCGTAGATAGATCTGGTGGTGCTCTTAGACATGGTAATGGTCGCAAATTTTCTCAATGGCTAGAGGATTGTGATCTTACTGACTTGGGTTTTCATGGACCTAAATTTACATGGCATCGTGGGCTACTCTTGGAATGGCTAGATAGGGCTATTGGCAATAGTGGATGGGGACAGATGTTTCCCCTAACATAGGTCCTACACCTTCCATAACATAGGTCTGACCATAAACCTCTTTTAATCCAATCATCTCATTCTCAGTTACCCTCTAAAGCACCGAATACATGGCAGTTTCATTTTCTTACACCATGGGTAACACACGAAACCTGGCCCACCTTTGTTCACTCTACTTGGGAGGAAGGAGTTGATTTCTAGGAGCATCTTGCAAACTTCAATTCTTCAGCCAGTGCATGGAACATAAATGTTTTTGGCCACATCAGTAAAAGGAAATCCTGTCTTATAGCCAGACTAGAGGGAGTGCAACGTGCTCTTGAGCACCATCATACTGCATCATTATGCTTATTAGAGGAACAACTCAAACAGGTATTGGATGACACTTGTCTTCAAGAAGACCTATTATGGAAGCAAAAATCACGAAGTGACTTACTCACTATGGGAGATCGCAACACAACTTACTTCCACACTCGTGCTCGTGCTAGAAAGAGGAAATGCTCTATTGTCATATTGAAGTTGGATGATGAATGGTGTTCTGATGGCCATAGGTTAGAACAGACAATTTCCTCCTTCTTTCGTAACATTTATTAGGAGGAGCACGATGGTCCTAGGCCACGATATTGGCTCAAGGGCTATTTCCCCCTCTAACTGAAGAAACCCTCACCCAAATTAGAGTTTTCACTCAATTACTCTGAGGTTAAAGAAGACCTTTTTATGATGAAACCTTTGAATGCCCCAGGCCCTGACGACATTCCTGCACTATTCTATCAACACCAGTGGCAAGTTTTCGGCCCCTCACTATTTCAGATGGCTGACAGAGCTTTTATCTCTAAGATTATTGATCCCCGCATCTGTTATACCAATATCATTCTCATACTAAAAGTGGTTCCATCAGAGCGTCTTGATCAGCTTCACCCATCAGCCTCTGCAATGTTAGTTATAAGCTAATTACTAAGATTTTGGCTAACCGGTTACATGGGATCATAAGTATGATTACAGCCCCCCTACAATCTAGCTTTATACCTGGAAGACAAATCACAGACAATATTCTCATAGCCTCTGAAGAGGTACATTCCTTTGTAAAAAAACAAGTAACAAAGGATGGATGATCATAAAAGTTGACTTAGACAAAGCATATGATCATCTTAGTTGTCCTTTTATTCAAGAGACTATAGAGGATGTTGGCCTCCTCGCAGATATGATTAGCCTTATCATAAGTTGCACGCATGCTACTTCAACTATGCTCTAGTGGAATGATATCCCAACCAGGGCCTTTAAGCTATCCCGTAGGGCTAAACAAGGCAACCCCTATCACCTTATTTGTTTGTTCTTTGTATGGAACAGCTAGCACAAACTATAACGGTGTCTGTTCAACAAAGTTGGTGGTCTACATGGAAACATTCTAAAGATGCCCCTGCCATATCTCATCTTTTTTTCATCGATGAAATTTTACTGTTCACTAAAGCTTCTCTTGATCAGATTCCAGTGATAACTAATATACTAGCGAGCTTCAACGAGGCTAGTGGATTACAGGTAAGTATAGCCAAAACCATAGTCACATTCTTGACAAATGTTGAGAATTCTACTGCCGATAATCGGGCCTCAAACATGGGCTATCAATGTGCTGTGTCTCTTGGAAAATATCTTCAGTTTCCTCTTCAGTCTTCTCAGTCAATGGGTACTGGATTACGCCTAATACTAAAACAGATTAAAGGGAAAATTCAAAGCTAGAATGCTACACATATGTCTTTGGCTGGCAGGCTTACCTTGACAAAAAAGGTTCTCTAGATCATTCCCTATTATAGCATGCAAGTAACATAACTGCCCTATAGGCTCATACATGATATCGATAATGAATGCCATGGGTTCTTATAGAGATCCAAACCTGATAAAAGAAGAGTTCACCTCCTCAACTAGGCTAGTGTCTGTAGCCCTCGACCTAATGGTGGGCTTTGTTTTAAAAATCTAAGTCCCCAAAACGATGCGCTTCTTATGAAACATGCTTGGAATGTTTTAAACAACATAGAAGCCAGTTATGTACAACTATGCAGTGTTTGGTTGTTGTCCCCGTGGGTGGGGACAGATGACAGGGACACAAAAGTCCTGTCCCCTAACGTATTTGGTTACTGTCTCCACCCAAATTTGTCCCGACTTTGGAGACAGAGACATGAAAATCTTGTCTTCCTTGTGACTGTGGCACAAAAATGAGGGGACAGAGACATAAACTAACCACATATGTGAAATGTCCAAAATGCCCTCATATTAAAACCTAAAACAAAGCATCTCTGTCCTTGAACTCCCGCAGCTCTCCATCTCTGCTCTTGTTCGTGGTGTCTCAGTGAAAGATATGAATTGTTTCCCTTCATTTTTTCTTCTTCTTCGCCTCTCGATTCGGTGTGCTTGGTTTTGCTTCTGGTTTAAAAGTTGAGAAAGTGGAGAGGGATGAAACATGTAGTAACGTATGTGTTGTGTTGATGGGTTGTGGATCTGGGCGTTGTTGGTGGCAAATTGTGATTAATGTGAGATAATGTACATAGCATCTGGCATATTGGAGTGGGGCACTGTAAGAGATGAGAGGGATTGGTCTGCGGAAGATGTATTGCATCTGCTTATACGATTTGGGTTTTTTTATGTTAGGTTAACATTGTCTGAAACTTGCGACTACACTTCTTCCATTTTTTCATCCTTTTACTTATCTGATTATTTGGCAATTTCCCTGGCATAGCTTGCAAATTCTAGGGTTAACATTTTCTTCTGCATTCTCCTAATGTCTTCTTTACTTCTCTATTTCGATTCCAGGGTCAGCTTCATAAGCGTCTAATTCTGGTCGGAGCAGAAGTCGTGATCTTTGTTTCCACTAGGCGGTATGGATCATTATAAAAGCTTGTCTTCTTCTTCATTTTCTTCTTCTTGGTTTTTTAATCTTCTGCATGAGTTGCCTATTTGATTAGTTTAAGTCTCAAACTTGTTAATTATTGTGGAGCTCCTTGTTATTGTGCTGGAGGAAAATAGTGCGTAGTTTGTCTTGCGTTTTTGTGAAAGCGAGTGAGGAGGCAGTTAGCTACTTGGTTTGTGTTATGTTAGGTTGGTCAAGTGGGTGGTTATGAAAGTAAGGTTGTTATTATTACGTTAACCCTTTGAAGTAGCTAGGAGACTTGCATTATGAATTGCACCAAAAAATAAAGTAAAGGAACTTTTACTATGGTTGAAAGCCATACTTGAGATGGTTGTCAGTGCCTAATGAACAAATATAGTATTGAAAGAGGGTCACATTGCCTCAGACACGAGTAGCCTTGAAAAGTTTGGTTGGTTCATCATTCTTCACAAGGATTGAATAAGAAGTAGA
>JANZXR010078812.1:0-11119 GCA_027575705.1 Erythroxylum echinodendron
CATTAATCCTTGAATTAAATCCTCCTAAACTTGACATAATAGTTAACCTCAATCAAAATAATTTATCTAACAATACTTGAATTCATTCAAATCATGTTTACTAAAATAAACAAAAAAATTCAAGGCCCAACACTAAGCATGATATCTAGTTTTAAGATTGAAAGATATAATAATGACCCAATCATTCCTCTATACTTTGTCTCATCTGTAGGCTTGCCTCCTTTACCCTTATCAAGTATAGTTCCAGTATAGATAGGAGTACCCATCAATTTGGCATTCTCAAAATGGACTTCTTAACAAGTTCCTTTGTGTATTTTCTTAGTTAATGAAGATCCCTTTTTCTGTTAGCCTGCTTTGTAATCTGAGAAAGAAAGTTAGTTCTCCCATCATGGTTATTTCAAACTCTCCATGCATTAATGCTAAGAATTATTCATAGAAAGATTGATTAGTGGCACTAAATATTATGTCATCAAGATATATTTGAACTATGAGTAAATCATTCTCCTTTTTCTTAATAAATCAGGTTTTATTTACTTTTCCTCTTTTGAAGTTATTCTCAAGTGGAAAATTACTTAACATCTCATACCATGCTTAAGGGGCCTATCTTAGACCATACAGGGCTCTAGTCAATTTCATCACGTATTCAGGATGATTTTCATCTTCAAAACCTAGAGGTTGCTAAACAAACACTTATTCATTAATATATCCATTTAAGAAAACACTTTTGACATTCATTTGGAATATTTTAAGTTCCTATAACATGCAAAGGAAAGTAAAATTTTAATCGATTCTAGTCTAGCATTAGGAGTATAAGTTCATCAAAATCAATACCTTCCTGTTGATTATAACCTTGAGCTACAAGTCTAGCTTTGTTTCTTACCACCTTACCATTTTCTTCAAGTTTGTTTCAAAAAACCCAACGAGTTCTAATAACTGACTTGTTTTGCAAATGAGGTACTAGATTCTAAATTTTGTTTTTATCAAACTGATTCATCTCGTCTTTCATTGCTAAAACCTAATTCTCATCCATAAAAGCCACTCAATATTTTTTGGTCCTAATTATGAGATGAGGGCAACAAAGTTGTTCTTGAAGGATGATCTAGTTCTTAGAATTTCATAGGGGTCTTCTATAATGTACTGATATGCATCAAAACCTCTCCATTCTCTTAGTGTTCTTTGTTATATAAGCTCCTACTGAGAGGAAGGGCCTTTATCTGAGCTTCAGATGGACCTTTTTAATCTTGTAATTCTGAAGGTACTATAGGTGTTGCTTGAGTTTACAATGTATTTTTAGGAGTCAAGGGATGCTCTTCATTATTTATATCAACTGCTGTTGTCGAGGGCAGTGCTTCATCAAATACTACATGTATTGATTCTTCTATCTTCATTGTTTTCTTTTGTAAACTCTATATCCTTTATTGGAGGTACTATAACCTAGAAAGATGGCTTCATCTGATCTTGCATCGAACTTTCCAAGATTATATTTTCCATTATTTAGAAAAAAGCACTTGCAACCAAATGCTCGAAAATAGGCAACATTCGGTTTGCTTCCTTTCCACAACTCACAGAGGGTGTTTTTTAGAATGGGTCTAATACTGCACCTGTTAAAAATGTAACAGGTAGTTGACACGACTTCTACCTAGTAACCATGAGTTAGAACACTTTTGCATGGCATTATTCTGGCCATATTAATAAGAGTCCTATTCTTTCTTTCAACCACTCCATTTTGCTATGGAGTTATGGGAAATGAAAAATTGTGAGTCAGACCATTATTGTCATAGAAATCTTCAAACTTTTTGTTATTAGATTCTCCTCTATGATCGCTTTAAATTGAAGTAATGCAATATCCTTTTTTAATCCGAATTTTTCTACAAAACTTCTTAAAAACTTCAAAAGCACCATCCTTATTTAATAGGAAGTAAACCCATGTAAATCAGGAATAATCATCTACTAAAACAAAACTGTAATGTTTTCCACAAAAACTTTGAGTCCTAGTGGGACCAAATAAATTAATATGTATAAGTTCAAGCAGTTGGTTAGTAGACACGATATTTTTGGTAAAAAACTGCTTCTAAGCTTTTTTAAACAAGCCTCACAAACCTTATTACTTTCAAACTTCAAAGTTGGTAATCCTCTTACTAACTCATTTTGGGCAATTTTGATAGAATGCTCATGTTAGCATATCCAAATCTTCTGTGCTAGATAAAAGAATCCTTTTTCATAGAAACAAAACACTTGACATTTTTTTAATACATAACTTCCAATTGAGCATAGTATATGTTATGACTTCTAAGAACAATAAATATAATATTGTCATTAAGATTATCAATAATTTCATAATGTGATGCATAGAAAGTAACTCTATAATGACTTATACTCAACAAGTTATGTTTCAATCCATTAACATAAAGAACATTATCAACAAAAGCAGTTAGAGTCACCAATTTTACCAATTTCAATGACTTATGCCTTGTTTATCAGCAAAGACAACATTACCTCCATCTTTCCTTTCAATGTAGTTGAAATGTGATATTTCTCCTTGCATGTGTCTCGAAAAGGCACTATCAACTATCCATTGATTTTCTCTTGTATCCATTTTAAAGCATATATGTAGAAATTATTATCTCATTTTAGATACCTAAATTTTTCTGGATCCTTTCAGGTTAGTGGCTTGACCTTTCGATCCCCAAACAAACATTTAAGATATTTTATCCATTTTACGAAAGCTATAAGAATGACTAATGTGACCATGTCTATCACAATAGAAATATAAAATAGATGAATGAGAATTGCTATAATTTTTACCATGTATCAAGTTCCTACTGTTTTGATTATAGCTACTGTTGGATTTAACAAAGAAATTCTTGTATGGCCTAATATTATTATTTCATTATAACCTGTTCTAGCCTTATCAGACACCTTTACCAGTACTAAGTAATGCATCAAGATTATTCCTTCCATTATTGAAATTAGCATGATCCTTTTCTAGAGATATGACTTTTCCAGCAAATTTCTCTTTCTCAAGTTCTAAAGCAACAACTTCTACTTCTAACTGACTCACCTTATCTGAAACTTTCTTAATCAATGCATTTTCTTACTTAGCTACTCTTTCTTCTTGAACTTCCTTTCTAAAAACCTTTTGCTTATAATCAATCTTAAGAGACATATTCTTTTCCAACAAATTCTCATTCACAAACTCTCATGATTTAATCTTACTCTTTAAGGATACATCATTATTCTTGGACCTTTTAACCTTTTTGAAATACTTCATACTTAATTTTTTTATACTAATCATACAATTCATGATAAGCAATTCTTAATTCATCAACTTCAATATCAGAGTTAGAATAATATACCTTATCATCTCTTGATTCAGCCATAAGACATACGTTGATGACCTCTTCTTTTTCAAAGTTTTAAAAGTCCTCATTTGTTCCTTAAAAGGCTACTTGAAGTTTGTCCCATATATCTTTTGATATAAAGCAGTAGGATATCTTTTCATACTTATATGGAGATAATGCATAAATTAGATGATGTTTTTCTTTAGCATTTAGCTATGCATTTCTTTCGTCAATATCAGTTCGTACTTCTATGTCATCAGTAATAAGAAGTGTGGTTCTAGCTTTGATAGCTTACTAGATCTCGATATCTACAAATTGAAAATAAATGGTCATTCTCTCTTTCCAATAGGAATAGTTGTTTCCATTGAAATAAGGCGGCTTATAAACAGATTGTCCTTTAAGACTTCTCAAATTGTTTGCCATAATCTATCACCTGTTGTAAAACATAATAAATGTGAAACCTCACTTTGATACCAAATGAAAACACAAGTACACGTAACAAGAGGGTGAATTATGTGTAATCCTGCTAAATCACCATATCAAAAAGATTCCACGATCTACAGAAGCAAAATAAATATAGCAATTGTTCCTCTGTTATTTTTGATAAAGCGAACACACGCAAGAGAAGGGTGAATTATGTGTAAAAGGAAATCTCAGGGTACTTTTAAATTTATAAGATCCTCCTAAACAAAATAAATTTATAAATAGAAGGCTCCTACAAACTCTCAAAAGGATCTTGTTAACACTCAAAATGAAAGGAGACTTTTTAATCGATAAGAGCCTACTAGGGCTCAAAAAGAAAGGAGCCAGTTAGATGATAAAAGCCCATTAAACGATAAGAGTCTATTAAATGATAGGAGCCTTCTAAACGATAAGAGTTTGCTAAACGATAAATCCTATTAGAACACTTTAAAATAGAAGGTGCCTATTAAAACTAAATATTACCTCTTGCAAGTTGGAATCAAAAGGAGCCTATTATAAAAGAAAAGCAGCTCTTGCAAATATAAAACATAAAAATTATAATGCAAAAATTTAAAGTTAAGAAGAGAGAAAGAATGACACAGTCGATTTATACTAGTTAGGCTTATAACCCAAACCTACATCCGATCCCAAAGTATCTTACTTGAGTGTTTTACTAAAATTTCAAGTCGTAATTTGATGAGCCTCTGCAAGCTCACAGTACATATTTTTCAAGTTTCTTCAACCTTTCACAATAGTAGTATTTAACTAGCCTCTACAAACTCTCAACAAATGAAAATTGATGTCTTTGATGTATTTCAAAACTCTAGCTTCTTAAATTCTTGTTCGTAACTACATTGGCTCTCTCTTTAATAGACATTTTCTTCAATTAGTCATTGCTTCATTTAGATTCTAAGTTGACTTTGTGTCTAAGGAATACATTATCACTGCTAAAATCATCTAATATTCAGAAGTTAAGAAATAAATATGGCAATGTCTTGGACCTAATTGATGAAATATATGATTAGCAGGATCTTTTTGGATATTGTAGAATCATTTCTAATAAGATAAGATCATTAAGAAGGTTCTACAAGAAATAAAGCATTATTCTTATTATTTTATTTCCTTTTAAGAATTATACCATTGCCTATATAAGGAAATAAATCAAATTTGAATTTTGAAATATTATATAATTATCATCAAAATCATTAATAATAAACCTTGAGCTAACAATTTTCACCTTCATTTTTATTTTTTAAAATTTAATAAGAAATATATATTTATTTTAGTTTTTAATTTTTATGTTTATTTTTCCAATTTTCATAATTTATGAAAACTATAAAAAGTAATTTGTATTTAAAATATAACTAAATTAACATCAAGGATTAGAAAGAATTTTATTTTATTTAAAAAACCTAAAAGAAAACAGAAAGTCCAACAACGCTAGCTCATAGTTAAGTCAGTGGTTGGTGTATGTCCGAAAACATGTATTAAAATGCCTTCAGGCCACTGAAAAATAGAGAAGCAAAAGCTTCCATTTCATGCCTAGGTATAGCCAAGCCAATCTCAACGCCTCCTTTTCCATCTCTACTCTCGTTCAAATAAATGGAGCCAGTCCTATCTATGGATAAGATCTCCACTTTCTTTGGTCTTCCCCACCCAAAGTCGTTCCCATAAACGTTAAACTGAGGCGAGCCAGCAACACCAATATGCTGTACTCCACGTTCATAATTCTTCATTTCTGGTATCTTTTCCTCAGCTCCTTCAAATAGATTCTTCTTTAATCCCTTTATAATTCCACTGATTTTCTCAGCCACAACATTGTACTCCATAAACTCTCGTGCAGATTCCATTATTCCATGGCAAAAAATACAGTTGCCAAAATAATTCCCCCGAAGAGGAGGATCTATAAGGCCCCTATAGTCCACTACTATCGCAAAATCAACCTTCCTGTTTCTGTCTCCAGCTTGAGCTTTCATTCGGCAAACCAGTACATACGAACATGTAACCACGAAGGCAGACAAGTGAAGCTGATTGCTCATCTGTTGGGATGCGAATATTTTCTTCAAGTTATTTATGTTTTCCCGAGTCAAATGAAATGTGGCTCGTACAACGTTTGGTATAGTGCACGAGCCAGGAATCAATTTCAAGCTTGACTTGGAATTGGTTATGGCCTCCCATTGTTGAAGGAACAACTTCTCAAGGCCACAAGGGTCTTTAATCATGGTGCGATCAAAAGATGGAACTAGCTCTTGAAGCAAATGGAATTGGGATTTCTCATTTCCATCGCAATGTTTGTATATGTAGCTCCATGCTTTCATGAACATAGCCAAGCTTTTTCCATCAAAACCCGCATGGTGCATGGTGTAACCAATCGAAAACCCTTTGCTGGGGAACAAGGTAATTTGCGCAGCAAGTACAGACGCACAAGTATCGGTTATTGACAATTTGGGTACATAAGGATGTGACTCCTTAGCGTCACGGAGGTCGTCAGTGGATAAATAGTTAAAGTCAGCGTCTGACTCGGCGATGGTGAGTGTAATGCCATCATTAGGATTGTAGAAGATAATGGGTTTTTTTGAATCTGCATGCCTCCTAATGCGTCCTGCAAGAGGAAGGTAATGAAAGAGAGCAAGGGAAAGGGAATGTTTGAGTTTGGGAAGGACAGTAGAGTAGAATAATATAGGTTCTAAATCAGTGATTTCATAGAACAATATGCCATCTACCGATGGAAAATTGAGCCAGAACACGTCAAAAAAAGTAAGAGGGAGAGAGAACTCTTTTGAGGCAGGAAATGGTGAAACTTGGCATGTCTCAACAATGGTGACTGAGTTATTTAATGCCATGATAGAACTCAGAAGAGGAAGGGAGCAAGTGTGTTAAGGGTATGTTGCTTTCTGCGATATGAGTTGGTTCTGATATTTGGATTATATATAGCAAAATTTGAGACTGACCTCATCTCTTTTCACATCTCGTTACCTCTATAAATTATAAACACTATTTCTTTTCTTCGATTCTCAACTACGTTAGATCACTTTGCATTTAACTTCAAATTAATCCCTTTTTATTTTTGATTTAATTTTTGTGGTTGTTGAATAGTTGAATCTTGACCACGGGTTCGTTTGAAATTATGTTTGTCACTTTGATACTGACGCATTATCTTTGATGGTGTATATTGATTAGCTGCTAAATCACATACCTATATTGATGAGAAATTTTATGATTTAATTGCACATCTCTTCTTAAAAATAACTCCTGCTTTTTGGAAGGGCATTGACCTAAACTTAGTTTATATTGTAGCCATTATGCTCTTCGATTTTTTTTATTTTGGTCTAATTTCTATTTCTTGAAAGGGCATTGACCTAAACTTAGTTTATATTGTAGCTATTATCCCCCTCGAATTTTGTGTGTTATTGTAAGTTGCAAATTGAAGATATGCATGCATGTGCAATTAAAGATTTATTTTGTCCTTTTCTTTATTTGGTCTAACTTCTGCTTCCTGGAAGGGCATTGACCTAAAATTAAGTTATATTATAGAATTAGCTAACAGCTAATGTGATCCGTTGTTTCCTAAACAGGTCATTATCATTTTCGAATTTTTCATGATATTATAAGTTAAGTTACCAAGAAGAGAAGTGTATGCAATTAAGGATTTATTTTCCTTGCTTTGATTATACTAATAATTTAAAACATGCAATTCAGTAGTGTATGTAAATATAAAGATTAAAAGCTTAAATTTAAGTGTAAATTAATCAAACTTCGCAATTAAATAAAAGTTTAAGTAAATAAATTGAGATAATAAACTTATCTTTAAATTAGTAAAATAAAATTTATACTTATTTGACCTTTTTATCTCTTTTTTATGTAATGAATTATTCACTTATTTATTAAAAATTAATATTATTAATTATAAGGACTCGTTAGATTTAGTAATTTGTTCTAACTAGTCATTTGTTCAAAAAAGTAAAAAATAAATAGGTAATATACAAGTCTCCACTTGTTACGAAGTATTTCTTTGTTCGTCTGAAGAAATAGGAGCCAATCTCCTCTATTATATTCCTAGTACGAAGTTGTCATTTCTTGAGATTCATTGGTTATTCCATAAACAATGACCACTAAAGCAGGGGACGACATTTTCTTCCATGTGGAGTCATGGGATAAGGAGAAATACAGTTGCCAGAATATATATTTAATTTGAACATCGAGAGTCCACTTTCTGTCCGATTCATATAATTCCCTTGGAAAGCAAACAAAGCCTTCCTGTTTAATAGTCAATGAAGAAACTGCTGAATTTAAAAGGTTAAACTTTTGGAAAAGTCTAAAGTTAAGATCATATAAATATTCACATACTTTGTCCCCACCTCACAGAGACTTTGGTTTATCGAAAGGTGTAGTACAGACAAAACATGTTAAGCCTAAGGACTCCAATGCTCCATAATCGACACCAAACATAAGTCCAATAAGCACAACGAAATCATTCCAGAAAACCATTTCAAGGCAGCAAAATAGTACAACACAAAACAACAAAATGTAACTATTCACATCATTTTTATTTCATTCTTTTTTACATCTTCTGTCAGAGTTTGCTTTGGGTTATTAGGAAGTTTGTTACGATTCCAAATTTACCTATACAGATTATATATAAACCCCATAGAGAAATGGAATACGTTAGAAATATATCCCCAAATTCCCTTTGTCCCTATTTCTACTTGGTATTAGAGCACAGGCTTATGATATAGAAACCCTAATTTACCCAAAATGGCTAAAGAAATTGAAGAGTGCTAGCCAAACACAACCTTTGGGAAGGAGTTTTGCGAAGAAGGAGGTCTGTACTCATTGCCATAAGAAGGGACACAGAGTGGATACATCTTTCAAGATCCATGGAGAACATGAATGGTTCAAAGAACTAAAACAGAAGTGTGCAAGGGAGAGAGGAAGCTATGCTGGAGCTATAGTTGAAAGTCCAATCGACATTGGATAGGGAAACTCGAGTGGTGAAAACACTGAACAGGAAACAAAATTGAATGTTTTGAGCAGACAGGTCCAGGAGCTGATGTGTTTAGTCAAGAGAAAAGACTTAAACGAGGTTAATCGTGTAGCATTCAATAGCTACATAGGTATGAACTCTAACCTTAATGATAATTTTAGCTTCAAGTATGACAATGATTCATGGATAGTGGATTCAGGTGCATCAACTCATATAACTCATAATCATACCCTGCTCAAAAACACTGAAAATACCTAAACTATTAGTCCTGTAATGTTGGCTGATGGTTCTTTTAGACCGGTCGATCAAATTGGCAGCATAGCGTTAAGAGACACAATACACCTAGAAGACGTCTTATATATCCCCACTTTCCACCACAATCTTCTATCCGTCTATAAATTTGCTAGGAATAATAATTTAGCTATTATATTCATATCAAACAAGGTTGTGTTGTAAGACCCGTAGACTAACTTTATCGTGGCAAGCTGTGAAGAAATTGGTGGCATCTACAGACTCAAACCTCGTCATTTTCTACCACCGAATACAAAGAAAGGTCCACCCCAAAAATTCTATCTCGATGAACATTTTGTTTGAAATGCTACTGATACATTTAGTTTTTGGCATTTTTGACTCAGTCATGTATACCCTAAAGTTCTAGGAGACTTAAATTTTCGCAATTTTAAGCTTACAAACAATTTCTTTTGCGAAACTTGTCCTTTAGCAACACAGACAAGAAAACCATTTTGAAAACATGTTATTTCTATGACCAGGCTTTTTGAATTAATCCACATGGACCTTTGGGGTCTATATGGAATACCAGCGCTTCACGGATCCCCTTTCTTCCTAACCATTGTGGATGACTTTCGTAGGGCAACATGGACTTTCCTTTTAAGCAGTAAAGCCTAAGTCCACAAAACCATTAGTACCTTTATTACACTACAAGAAAAATATATGCTGGCAATGGAATATTACTGACGGAAATAAATCTGTCAATAATTATTGACAGAAATTCAGAATCCGTCTGTGAATCTGTGGTTAAAAATTTCATTTTACGAGGGACCAAATTTTCGTCGGTAAAGCTGGAGGGAAAATATTCTCGCAAATTTACCAAAGAAATATAGCGACGGAAACTATGCAACCGTCAGTAAATCAGCCAAGAAGGCTTCCCGCAATTAAACAACGATTGAATTTTACCGACGAAAATGTGAAATTTCGTCGTTGTTTAATAGCGGGAAGCCTTCTCGTCTGATGTTTCTGGCGGTGAATTCTAAGCGACGTCAGTCATTTACTGATGGTATGTGCGTTTCGTCGTTAAATTCAAAGTAATCATTTTAAAAAAAAGAAAACGACATCGTTTAGTTTAATACTAAGTGATGTCATTTCGGTTTAGGGGTTAAAGGACCCCCGAACCTTCCTTCTCCCTTTCTCCTCTGTTTCTTCATTTTTTTGTCGTCGTCGTCCTCTCCTTGCTGCGTCATGCGTCTCCTCTGCTTGTCGTGCTACCGTCTCCTTTCCTTGTTGTGTCATCCTATCGTGCGTCTCCTCTCCTAATCGCCGTGCGTCTCCTCTCGTTGTCGTGTCGAGCTGTCGTCACCGTCTGCATCTCACACCTCACAGTCACCGTCTGGGTTCTCCTCTCCATCTACTGTGTTGATTTAGGTGTATATATATAGTATATTTTTGTAATGCAATTTTAGGGTATGCAATATATAATATGTTTTGCCTGCTGAAAATCGGTTTCTCTGTAGGCTAGGGATTAGAATTTTTGGAAAACCATGAGATTTTAGGGATTAGAATTTGGTGGATGTGTTTCTGCCAACTTTATATTATGTAAATTGGTGTTGATGATATGATATATATAATAGTGAATAGTAAGTGTAAGAGTATAATTATACTTGTTTGAAATCCGCTTGTAGTCTCCAAATCTGCTATCATTCCATTTCGATAGTCACGATTGATTTTTGTATAGCATATGAGGATTTGATGCATGGAAATAATTTGATTTATGGCTATAGATACAACATTATACTTATTTGTGCGGGAACTTGGCCATTGATTTAAAGTGCTCATCGTCTAACCTTCATTTCTGGTTTTATTGGGCAGGTTCAAAACAATTTGTTATTCTAATTCAAAATTGGATCTTGTTGCTACAAATCCTACTGAAAACATTTCATTTAAACTATCCAAGCACATAACTAAAAAGGTTTGGTTGCTTACTTTGTCATATTAGTTTAATCTGCTTCTGACTATCCTAAGAAACAAGATAGCTTGTCGATACCAAGTGAAAGCTTATAAAATTTTAATATGAGGAAGATCAAAATAGTTAAAATGA
>JANZXR010078854.1:0-11116 GCA_027575705.1 Erythroxylum echinodendron
CAAAAACACTTTCAATAATCCTAACCCGATCCAATTTACCAAAATACCCTTCCCATAAATGAGGGGATGTTACATCATCGATGGTTCCTTTAGTGCTCGGATTCACTCCATTGTAAAACGTTTGAAGCAGGAACTCTCTCGGTAGGTTATGATGGGGAAAAGTTCTTTGAAGTTCTTTAAATCTCTCTTAAGCTTCGTTGAGAGATTCCCCATCATTTTACTAGAAATTTTTAATCATCTTGATAATCCTTGTTGTCTTTATTAACGGGAAATACTTGGCAAGGAATGCTTGGGCAAGCTACTTCCAAGTCATAATTTGGCCTGAATTCAGTGAATTGTACTATGTTTTAGCCCGATCCTTCAACGTAAAAGAGAATAGTCTCAGTTTTACCTCATTGTCAGACATTTTGTTGAATTGGAATGTGTCGCAAATCTCCAAGAAATTTGCAATATGGGCATTCGGATCCTCGTTGAATAGCCCATAGAATTGTAAACTATTTTATAGAATGTTGAGTAGTGCCAACTTTATCTCAAAATTATTTGCTTGGACCACCGGTCTCGCTACTCCTTGAGGACTAAATCTTAGCTTCATGAACTCCATCAGAGTCATCTTCGATCCTCCTTACTTTCCTTCTTTAGCCATATCTTGTTGTGAAAACTTAAAATTCTTTGCCCTTCTTAACTCTCTTTTTTGTCTTTTGATGTCAGAAATTTGTCTTTGCTAACTTCTTTTATTCTTTGCATGCTCCTTGTGTTCATGCACCTACAATTACAAAAGGAAAAGTATCAAAATTCTTAAATCAAAGTAATCTAAATTAACTAAGAAGCTAAACAATCAATCCAAGATAACGATGCCAAAAACTTGATGATGGTAAAACCTATCTACTTGTTTTATGCTCAAAAACTGCAAGTGTACAGGTTGTGACTTGTAGTTAAAAAGAGCAAATATTGATCCCACAGGGATTAATTCCCAGACACCACTTAATTTAGACAAAACTTTGTTTAAGAAACAAAATTGTTTAATGCAAATAATATGGAAAATTAAATTAAAATTAAAATTAAAAGACTAAAACAAAGCAATAGACAATACCTAAGTGCAAAAGAAATTGGAATTCAAAAATCTAAAGACTAGAGATTACTTTTTTTCCTATTTTATCTCCCTCCTATTTTATTAATCGAATTGTGTTCCACCTAAGATTTCCTAATGTATTATATTTCCTAATGTATTAATTACTCTCTCTCAATGTATAATTAATTGTCCCTAATCAAATTAAAGGGAATCAATTGGATTAGTTGAATTTGTCGAGATCCCTCTTCTAACTAATTAATTAACGTGATGATTGTATGTCTATAGGCTGCCAAATCTCGTTGTACAATCCTACATAATTAATCTTACTTACTCTCTCGATTTATTACAAGAACACAAATAAAATTAACAATCATCAAAGACAACTTCATTCAATTCAATAAAATGGCAGTTCTAACAAAATAGCTGAAAAGCAATCCTTAAAACTAAATTAACCACTCATAGTCTGCATAACATCATCAAAATTCAAATAAACCATTTTAAAAAGAATAGAAGAAGTAAAATTGACAGAAAATTAAATAAGGAAACTCCTTCTTTTCTTTACCAAAATCTAGAAACTTTGGTGTTGATATGCTATTTTCTCTAGTCTTGATAATGATGTATAACTTCAATCCTTCCTCAAGGCTCCATACATGTGTTCTTCACTCAAGGATGGTGTTTCTACAGAAGGTTTTCATCTCCTCTCTTAAGATGGAGGCTTAATTATGTAAGAAAACACTTTCTAATTACCTAGAAAAACATATACTGATGCATAACTATAGGTGGTGGATTGATCCCAAGTTTATTATCTAAATTGGTAACACCTTCATGGCCTTTACTATACTTTTTGACTCCTAATTCTTGATTTTGTGCTTAAATTAATCATTGAATGTGCACTTTTATTTTATACAATTGATAGTAAAAATTGTCACAATTGGTATTAATTGCATTTCTTAAGTTTTTTAAGAACAATTGATACTACAAATTTCTATTTTTGATTGTAGGATCCTGAAGGAGAAGGGAGTCAACGACCTAAATTAAATTCAATAGGAGATCATAGAATTCGGGAAAGGTTCGCCGTGGCGAAGATTAATTCTCTCGCTGTAGTAAAAAATCCAGAAAACTCACAACGCAGTGGCAAGCTTGCCTGTCACCACGGCGAAACGTCAAAAACCTAAACACATTTGGGAAAATCTCTCATTGTTCCGACCCGAACCATGACCCAACATTTAAAAACATGCCAAATTAGGTTATGCAGATAACACTTTACAGATATTCATTACAAGAGAGAGCTGACACTTTGACACACATACACTTCATCTCTCACTCTCGACCTTCATCCATTGCCCAATTTTCACTTCTCATCATCGCTCTCATCATTTGGTTGCTACTTCCATGGATGTTGTCGATGTATCTACAGTTGTGAATGATCCCAGAGTGATGCTTGGCTAAGCACCATTTCCTCTTGAAGATGTAGTGATGGCTTGAGTTCGATGGGCTTCAAAACGGACTAGTTTTACATTGTCATATTTGACTACATTGTTATAAACTCCTGAGTTAGGATTTATGCTTTGTAGTTAGAATTTTATTGATTAGAGTTTAATCAAGAGTTGAACAATGTATTGTGTTATGGATTTGTTTATGTAGAACTTTGATGCTCAATATATGAAGTTTCATATATGTCTTTTTGGTGATTGTGTTAATTCTCTTTTATTTGCCTAGTTGTGTTTGATATTGAGATTATGCTTAATCCAAATGGACCACTTGCATTAACTTGCCCATTACACACACTAAGATGGATTCAACAAGGTTTTAAGAAATGTAGTTCACTAATTAAAACCCTGGACTTAAAGAGTTCTTTAAGTTTTATCATTCGAAAACTTAGTGAATTTCGCTCCTAAAAGATTTGTTTTGAACCATGATAGCCAAAGCTCGTTTTCAATAGGATTTTATCACATTTGATCATTGTTTGAGTTTTCACTTTTCATTTCCCAAAAATCCAAAAACACCCTTTTTATACACTTTTCTTTCATTTAGTTCAATTCATTTAGTTTAATGAAAACTATCCAAAACCCACTCTTAACTAATTTAGTTTCCATTTCATGACAATTAGGCTAGCTTAGATCACTTGCTCTAGGTTCCGATTAAGTGAGACGACCCGGGGTTGAACTGTATATTGCAATCCTTGGAATTAAATTTTTGATTCGGTTTCCAAGGGAGTGATCCAAAGACTCAGCCACACACCGATCAAAATGGCACCGTTTTCGGGGAACCAAGCAATTGATTTTCTTTAGGATTGCTGTTGTCATCTTTGTTTAACGTTGATAATAGGAAACTTTTCGTTTAGATTTCATTTTGGATAGTTTGATTTCATACTTGTCCATAGTATAGTTTTTAATTTTTATTTGCATAGCATACATTTTGAAAACACAAACAAAAGCATACTTTCACAGTTGGATTTTTCATACTTGACATCTTTCACACATACCCATCTTCATACATACTCTTACACATCATACACTCGCATCCTTCAGATCTCACCTTTTATTTGAATTTATGTTTCTGTGAGTAAATTTTGTTACAATTTCTTTCGTTTTACTTGTTTTTGTTCATGCCCTAGAGAGCCAGACTTGTTCCTTTCCAACTTGAGATTGAGAGACGCTTAAGGAAGATTAGAAAAGAGAGGAAAGAACAAGAGAGAAGAAGGATAGTTATGGAACAAGATTCGAATCAGCCAACTAGTGAGACTGAGTCGAGAGAAAGAGTGATCATGGTTGAGAATCCTGCTTTTCTACAAAATCATAACTTTCATGCCAACCAACCTAGAAATGGTGATAATGGAGGAAATGGAGAGCATGAGAGAGTTGGAGAGAACGATGGGAATCAGAGATGGAGAACCATTAGGGAGGCAACAGCTTCTGATGTGAATTATGATCTATTTACTGCTGCTTGTCCTAATTTTGATGTTAACTTTGAAGTGAAAGGATTACTTATTAATTCTCTTCCTAAATTTTATGGTTTGGCAGGATGGTATCCCTACATACACTTACAATCCTTGTCTATGATCTTTCAGAGTATGAAGCCAGTGGGAGCTTCATTAGAATAAGTTCTATGGAAGGTTTTTCATTTGTCCCTAGAAGGAAAGGCATCGGAGTGGTATATGAGCCTTCCAAGACATGTGGCAAATGCCTACCATAGCTGGGCCAATTTGAGGAAAGCTTTGTTGGAGAAGTATTTTCCAGCTTCTAGGACTTCAACAATGAGGAAAGAGATTTATTCAGTAAGGCAAGATTATGAGGAGTCTCTTTATGATTAAGAATCGCTTCTAAGACCTACTGTCCAGATCCCCCCATCATTAGATACCTGATGAGCAGTTAGTGCAGTTCTTTTATGATATGTTGAAAAGTTAAGATAAGGGTATGTTAGATGCGGCATCAAGAGGTTCTTTGATTGATCTTACGGCTTCAGAAGCATGGGATTTGATCAAGAAGATGGCTCTGAATCATCAACAGTATAGTGTGAGAGATACTAGGGGTCCATGAGTTGGGAGCTTCAATAACTCAAGTTAAAAGAATGGAGAGTCTGGAGTCTAAGGTTGAATTATTGGAGAACAGAATCACTTCACAATTGTCTTTCATCACTGCAGAATTGAAGAACATGAATGTGCACCAACCATCATCTTCAATGAGTCTTACTGCACCCAGTTGTGATGCTTGTGGGTCGGTAATGCACATAACTAATGTTTGCCTATGTCGGTATGAGGAGGTGTTAGCAGTGTATCCGAGAAGAACAAATCAGAAATGGGAACCTTACTCCAACACTTACAATGAGGGTTGGAAGGCCAATCCTAGATTCAGTTGGAGGAATGAAGAGGGGAGAGCTCTAAAGAGATTTCAACAAGGAGGAGGAGCTGGTACTTCCACTAACTAGCTCTCCAACCCACAGCAAGCTCTGACTGTCCCAATAAAAGAGGACACCAATCAAACGCTACAAAATATGATGACTTTGGTGAAGGAAGAGAGAAATTCTAACACCAATCAATTCAATGCAGTAGCCACACTCATCCAGTAGGATTCTTCTAAAACAGCTACTAGGTTCAATGCTTTAGAGAAGAGAATGGAGAAATGGGAGACAAAGACAGAAAATATCAACGCTTATGTGACCCAATTTTCCAACAATTTGAGCGAGAACCAAGCAAGAAGAAACGGAACAATTCCTTCTAACACTGTGATGAATCCAAAAGGTCTTAATGTAATTGTGTTGCGAAGTGGGAAACAAGTGCGGTTTAATGATCAAGAAGAAGAAGAATGTGATGAGGAGATTGAGAGTGAAGAAATGCCTCTACCATAGGAGAAAATCAAGAAGTCTGAAAGTTTCAAGGAAGAGTCCTTACTGAACAAAAGGGAGTCTGCATTAAAGAACAAAGGAACTACTTTAAAAAGTTCTAAGGACAAAGATGAGCATGGGGAATCAAGCAAGCATGAAGCCAAAGGTAAGGAGGTAAATCTTCAAGACCTTCCTTTTCCAAATTCATATTTAATAAGCAAGAGTATGACTAAAATTAAGCGTGAAAAAGATATAATAATTGATTTGTTTGGAAAAGTTGAAGTCAATGTTCCCTTGCTTGATTTAGTGAAAAGAGTTCAGGCCTATGCCAAGTATCTTAAGGACTTGTGCACCAACAAGAGGAAGTTTAGGTCCAATGAGAGAGTCCAAGTGAGTTCAAATGTGTCAGCCCTGTTTAAACACCAAATACCTGTCAAGGGTCAAGACACTGGATCTTTTTCCATTTCATGCACAATAGGCAAAGTTACCATAGGAAGAGCCTTTTTAGATTTGGGGGCAACAATTAATGTGATGCCTAAGTCTGTCTATCAATCATTAGGAGTTAAGAGTTTAAAGCCTACATCAGTTGTGTTACAATTGGATGATAGATCATTTAGTCATCTAGTGGGGATTATCGAAGACATTTTGGTCTAAGTAAAAGGTTTAGTTTTTCCAGCCGATTTTTATGTGCTTGATATGTCTTCTGAAGTTGTGCAGGACACTTCTTTAATTCTAGGGCGACCGTTCTTGAGAACAGCCAGCACTATGATCAGTATGAAGGAAGGTAAGATCACCAAGGAGTTCGGGAATCAATAGGTAAGCTTCAATATGTACAAAGCTATGAAACACCCCCACAAGGACTACTCGCTCTTAGGAGCGAACATGCTTGACATTGTTGTTAATAATGCATGTGCTAAGTATGAACTAGCAATGAACCCCTTAACTAATGATTTCTTAGAGGGAATATTTTTTGCTGATGTTTCCGGTGAACTGCAGAGTGTGAACGTTAGTACAGAACTAAGAAGTGGTCAAGTTACTTCGCCATAGTATGGATATGAGACGAATGTCCCCAGGAGTTAAAAGATCCACTGTGGGCAACAGGTTGTTTCTCTTCCTTCACTTACAATATACTTTTGCTTTTTGATTGAAAATGACATTGGTATGCATGAGTATGTTGACTAAGTGTGGGGGAGAAACTACTTCAGTAGGATTAGGTTTAATTTCTAGAAAGACGTAGGATCAGTTGATTTAATTCAATAATTCATCTTCCCTTTGAACTTTGTGTTTTGCTAAATACATGACACATTTTCGATGATAAAGGAAATGGGTGTAGATGATGAATTGCATGTTATTGAAATGATAATTATGGAGTTACATATGAGCTGAGTATGCAGGCAGAAAGAGTTTGTGTCTCTCTGGAAAACTTCGCCGCTGCAAACTTTTCATTAGCCGCGGCCACCTCGCCTCTCAAGCCAATTCGCCGCGGCATGCATTATTCTTTTCACCGCGATGAACACCATAGTCTTCGCCGTGGCGTGTGTTAATTCTTTTATCACTGCGAACTTCTTTCCTGTGGTGAAAGACCATCCAAAATCAACCCTTCGATGGACATTTCCCTTTCTACCCTTGATAACCTTCGTACCTTTCAGCTACCTCCATCTTTTTCATCATTTCCTTTCCCTTTTCTTCTAAACTTACCACCATGTTCTCCCTCTGTCACTTTCACCTTTCTCATTCAACTTTGCCGCGGCGATTACCTCATAACATCACCGTGTTCTCATCCTCCTTCATCCGTTCATGTGTGTAGTTCATGTCTTCGTCTCCTACCTCTTGTTTTTGTAAGTTTTCCCTCTTTGTTTCGTTCTTTCTTAGCTTACTTAGTGACGATTAGTCACCGCGGCAAGAAAACCAACATTTTCGCAGCAGCGTGGCGAGACTGATAGTCTTCGCCACGACAAGGAATCCATTCTTTGTCGCGGCGTGAAGAATACAGGCTTCACCGCAGTGAGTAAAATCTTTGCCACGGCGAAACACCAATTTCACCGCGACGTGCTTTCTAGATTTTGATTTTCAATAAATTGTGTTTATTCCTTATGTTTATTTTTCCTTGTTTTCTACAGGAATATGCCTCGAACTAAGAACACCACCCATCACTCTACCCCCACCCCCTCTAGCTCCTTATATTTTTCCCTTAATTTCGATTCCACCCAATCCTTCCATCCATCCACCTCTCCCCACCCCTCCCATTCCTCACCTCACTCTGATCCTCCGGCTGACTTTGAATATTCTGCCCTAGCCGTCAAAGTAGATGCTTGTCACCTTCCTTTTGTTCGCAAACTGGTCCAATCCTAACTCATCGGCTTAGTCCAACCTCGGGACTAGGGTAACGACAAATTTGTCCGCCACTTTTACACCTATGCCCACCTCCACAACAATGCGGACATTAACTTCCATGGTGCAACAGTTCCTGCCGCCTTCACCACCACCCACATCCACACCCACTACAATCTTCCTCCCATACTCCACTGCCATTACAGTCACCTCATCCACGATTATCCCTGGGATGATGTCATTCGTACCCTCTGTCCCGAGGGTACCTAATGGCATCAACCACACATTTATCAACGCTACATCAAATGTTCCGATCTTCGCCCTAAAGCTCGTCCTTGTTTTCATCTTGTCAGCAACAACATCATGCCTACTTCCCACCTCGCCTACGTTACCAAACAGTAAGCCTTGTTCATATACCTTCTTATGGTTGGCCTTCTGGTCGACATAGCCGTTGCCATTGCTTCCACCCTCCACGATTCCATCACCACAGCCAAGCTTACAAACTCCATCATCTTTCCACACCTCATCACTGACATATTTCGAGCCCATCGCTTCCCGGAATACCCCAATGACAGCTATTTTGACCCGGGCACACTGTTTCGGAACGTTCGGCATAAACAGTCTAACCCTCCGCCTCTACCACAACTGGCCCCACTCCCTACCACTTCCACCTCCTTTTCCAATGTTGCTGCCACTCATACTGAGGCCTTGCCTAGAGAGGACGATCATCCCGCTCCAACTTCTCTTGCACCTATCACTCTTTAGTCCCTCGCTCACTGGGTAGATGGCTTATCTACTGACCTGGCTACCCTCCGGGACATTATTCATCAGGCCATAGCCCATCATCAGTGCGATCGGAGATATCAGCGGTGGATGGATGTGTTGCTTACCCAGCACCTACATTTTTAACTTCCTTTCGATGATGATGACTCACTTCTTGGTGCTGGCCCGTCAGGCGATGCTCCTGTAGATGCAGGGGATGATCCCTTAGTAGCTTAGTTCGAGTTTTTTTTTTGTATTTTTCTAGTTTGTTTGTCCAATGCTCAATTCATTTGTAATTTCCAACTTTTTTCACATCATCTGTATCTACTTCGTTTTGTTATTCCATTTATTGTTATTGCGCCTTTTTCTTTCACTTACTTTATTTTTGTTCATTGCTCTTGTGTTCTGATTACTTCACATTGAGGACAATATGATTTTTAAGTGTGGGGGAGGTTTTCTCATCTTATATCTCTTGTTTATGCTCCATTTTGTCCATTTATATGTTTGTGTTTGTCAATTATGCATACTTTCAAACTTGATGGCTGTGAAATTGAGTTTCTGTCATTTTTTGCCATGGTGTACTGTGCCTTCGTCACGGCCAAAAACTTATTTCTCACCGCAGCGAGCTTGTCTGTCACCGCAGCAGTGATTGCTTGATACGTTCGTCGTGGCTAGCTCATTTTTCGCCGCGGCATCACACTGTTGCGGGACTAATTTATTTCTTACCTCAAGTTAAATTCTCCCTCATTCGACTCTTTTCACTTTTGTTTGTCAAAGAATTTATGAGTTTCAAAGTGATTCTTGAGTTTTTTTTTCGAAAATACTTACCATTCTTTAAATGATAGTTGGTTTTTGGCTGATTTCATTTTCAATGTTTTCAACACAAAGTGAGTTAAAGTATGCTCACAAAGTAGCACTTTATGTTTTTAAAACTTGAGTTGTTTATGGAGATATTACCTATGTTGGAAGGATATTTGGGCCTAAATTTTTCAATTCTTGTGTGCATCTGCTTATTTCATATCTCTCTAGAACTTGTTTCAATTCTTAGTCAAAGCTTTATGAACTAGAATTTTGTTAACATTATAGAGGCATTATTTCAAAATCCCTTAACCCAAATACAAGCAAATAAACACCTATCCATTGCTAGCCCCTTGAGCCATTATTTTTTAGTACATGCACGCGTCTTTGTATGGTGTCAATAGGTTATTTTGTATTTTCTTCTAGCTAAAAAAATTGTTCTACTTGTGTGTTCTAAAGAAAGAAAAAGAGAAAAAAATATATAAAAAAAGAGAGAGAAGCAACAAATATATTTTATATGTATGTGTTATATTTATGTTGTCAAAAGAAAAAAAGGAAAAGAAAAGTATCATTTGTGTAAATATTGTCTTACTGTTAACATCTATTTTATAATTATAGTGCATGTACTCATACTTTTTCTTCCTTCGTCCATTCCATCCACTTCATATAACCTTCCGTGCATTACCATCTTGAAAATTCCTCTTGATTTTCAAAATTATAGTTCTTGTAGTGGAGAAGTAGGACTATTACAAGCTTATGGTAGAGAATGGACTAAGAAAATTTTAAAGTGAAAATATCCCTAACCATAAGGGAGATGAGAGCAAACACTTTACCTTGAGTGAAATCTCTTTTGCTCAATCTCTTGGATTAAACTCTTATAATGTTTAGTTTTTTGGCACTCTTTCAGTCTGCTTTGGTTGATCTCTGAGAAAGTGATTTAATTTCCTATTATTTATTTAAGCATGGTAAGAATTTTTCTTTTACACTTGTGTCTCTTTGACTCTTATAAACTTTGTCTAGGAGTACAAAGGTCTAAGTGTGGGGGAATTTGATTGAGCCAAAGTTTATTATCTAAATTGGTAACACTTTCATGGCCTTTACTATACTTTTTGACTCTTAATTTTTGATTTTGTGCTTAAATTAATCCTTGAGTTTGCACTTTTATTTTATGCAATTTGATAGTAAAAATTGGCACAATTGGTATTAATTGCATTTCTTAAGTTTTCTAAGAACAATTGGTACTGAAAATTCCTATTTTTGATTCTAGGATCCTTAAGGAGAAGGGAGTCAACATGCTGAATTGAATTCAACAGGAGATCATAGCTTTCAGGAAAAGTTTGCTGCGGTGAAGATTAATTCTCTCACCACTGTGAAGGATCCAGAAAACAAGCAACACCGCAGCGAGCTTGCTTGTCACCGTTGCGAAACGTCAAAAACCTGAACATATTTGGGAAAGGCTCTCAATGTTACCCACCTGACCCGTGACCCAAAATTTAAAAACATGCCAAATTAGGTTATGCAAACAACACTTTATAGATATTCATTACAAGAGAGAGCCAACACTTTGACACACATACACTTCATCTCTCACTCTCAACCTTCATCCATCACCCATTTTTCACTTCTCATCATCACTCTCATCATTTGGTTGCTGCTGCCATGGATGCTATTGGTGTATCTACAATTGTGAGTGCTCCCAGAGTGATGCTTGGCTAATCACCATTTCCTCTTGAAGATGTAGCGATGGCTTGAGTTTGATGGGCTTCAAAAGGGAGTAGTTTTACATTGTCATATTTGACTACATTGTTATAAACTCCTGAGTTAGGATTTATG